>JAAKBH010000728.1:0-126637 GCA_019776075.1 Amaranthus palmeri
AAAAATTTAAAAAATAAAAGTACATCAACATCAAGTCATAAATAAAGACACAAAAAGTAGCTAAGTTCTCGATAAATAATTATTGATGCGGCCTGGATCGGAACCTGAAACTAAATCCTGCAAAATGCTGCCATCCATGATACGGATGACAGCCGATTGAATCGGTCAGCGGTAAAGCCGAGCATAACATCCTATCCAACTCAAAATACGAAAATTATACACTACATTTACAAAATAATAATTTAAGTATGAATTTCAAATTAATTGACATCATTGTATACTTTTATTATATTCTTTTACTGTTCCATACTTTTTTAGTCATTAAGATACCATTCTCAATCCTGACAGAAGTACGTTACTGCCATTTATACAATTTGGTAATCTTAACACTCAAGTACGTTCATTTGGTTAATACTCATAACCGTACCATGATTCATAGGATAACCACTAATCAAGTTCATCACTAATCAACAAACACAACAATATGACACCTGATATATGTAAGGGTCTGGTTAGGTGAGGACCGTAGCCCTAAACCCTAACTGTGGTGGGAGTCGTCACCCCTCCAAAACATTGTTTATGCTCGAGCTCCACAGGATAGGTAGCGAACCCCCTGTCTTACACCGCATTTTACGTGCCGGCCAACACGGACGCCGGGATTTTACATGCCGGTCCATGGTTCGACATTACCTTACTATCAGGGTCATTCAATCAATACTCATTCACACAAGTACATCACATTTTTATTACTACAAGTTGACTTCGAATTTGACTTTGACCATCCTAGGTGGTAATTTCATTTATTTAATATAATTCTTAGTAATAATATTAAATTTTACTTTTATGTCTTTATATGCTCATTACAAAATTTTTACACATTAAACTTTATTTTAATAGCTCATAAAATTCACACTAATAATTTAATATTCTATTAATAGTCTCCAAATTAGTATTTTCCACAAGTAGCTACTAAAATCTATTTCTCTTGAAATAAGTTTCCAAAACCAACATTTTCATCCTTAAAACAAATAAAACTTTTGTTTTCTTCACCAAATCAAATATTCTAATTAAAATTCAAGTTAAAATTTACATCCTTTGGATAAGTTTTCAAAATTCAACAAGTTCACCAAAAATAATTATTTTAAGTTTAGAAAAACAAGTAAACTTATTAGATTTGCAAAAATCAACATTCTAGTTATAAAACAAATAAAACTTATAATATCACAAAAATCAATATTTCAGAGGCAAGTTTACTAAAAATACCTTAACATCTTTTATATAAATTTTGGTCAAATAGTTAGCAAATAAAATGTTTGTACTGTCTAGTGATTAAAAGTTACTATTATTATGAAATCTCATATATTCAAGAAAAACACTTCAATATTTAATATTTTATAAAAATTTCTCAAACATATCTTTTTAAAATTTTTATTTTATTATTATCACAAAAATTGGTTTAATAATTTAAAATAGTAAATCAAACTCAACTCTTATTTTTTTATATGATATTGGTCGAATGGCCTATGAGTGTTTGGGACCCTTTTTGCATAAAAAGAACGACTTAATTTAATTTATCATACTAAGTCATAGATTAACATAACAACTTACAAAACATAAAAATTTTACGTAATAACTTAGAAATTTACTATAACCTTAAGGATAAACTTAAATCTCAAAAATAACGTATAATAACAATATTCTTAATATAACCATACTTAATAAAAAAATAAGTTCATAAAATAACTTACTATCTTATAAACTAATTTGAAGGCTAACATAAACGTATTAATAAAGTTCTAAAATAAAAATCCTTAATATAATAACATTTCTAATGTAACACATAATTCATAAACATACTAGCACTAGTTTATAATAATATGAATCATACTTACAAAAACACTAGAATATAATTTTGCACCCAACATCCTAAACATGTTTAAAGATTATAAAATTAACACACTAAATATGTTTTTAGCATACACATACTTAATATAACCTTGATCATAGTTTTATTAAACTAACTTCTTACTAAAACATATCAACATATTTCATACTTTGCATATTATAAAGTAAATATAATGTAAAATTTCACAAAAAGAGTATAGGGCAAGAAGTTATACCATACTAACACCAAGGATTAGTACTGAGTACTAATTAGGAAAATAATAAGATATAAGACCCTTCAAGATAGATAACAATGCACCAAAGATAATTAATCTAAGCTTCCAAAATGATGATGATCTTCTAAGCTCCCAAAAGAAATAAATCACATCTTCAAAACAATGATACATTATATATGTACCCAAAATAATAACCCATAATGCTCCAAAATAATGATGACTTAACTAAATAAAGAATGTTTAACTCCATCTTCTTGAATTTCTTCAACTAATGATAATAAAGGTATTAAGGTAGTAAGATGTTAATGAAGTGAAGATATAAGAAAGAATGGTAGAAAGATTTGATGAAGGTGGTGTAAGTGATCTTATGGCAAAGGGGGGTATTTATAATGGGTGTGGTCAACTTTGTAGTTATTAGATTGTATGAATAAGAGTGTTATGAGTATGGAAGAAGACTAACTTGTGTAAGAGATTTGGATTGTGTAAGTGAATTTGTAAGAGATGGAGTATAGGAGAAAGTTAACTTGTATAAGAAATGGTGATAGCTTGTGTAAGTGATAAAAATCATGAGTTTGATAGAAATAATTTTTGATTCATCATATTTTTGTTCTAGTTTATCCAAGTGAATATATTTTAGAATAATGGGTAAGTTTGATCATGGAAATATGATAGTTTACTTAGAAAATTTTGATTAAAACTATACTTAAAGTTAATAATTAAGATACAACTCATTTTAGATATAAATTAATTAAATCAAAGTTATAAGGTTTTAAAATAATAAGTAGTAATGTTAGTTTAAGGAAGAAAACTTAAAACGTAACATTTTACGAAATAGTAAATATTTCGTACTATAAAATTTTAAAATAATATTTTAGTGCTAATAAAAAAAAAACAATTTTAAATCAAATAATATTTTAACGTTTAATATTTGAGAGAAATTACAAAATCGGGAAAATAAGATTTAGGAATTTAAGATGGTTTGAAATGGATAACCAAAGGATTAGGAATTTGAATTGAAAATTCGGTATAATTAATCGTAAGATTAAGATTAAGAATTTTTAGACTGTTACAGAGAATGCCCAGGCAGATGCCTTAGCCAAACTAGCGAGCTCAGCTGATGGCCCACAGGCCCGCAACATCACATGGGAGATTCTATCCTCACCTAGCATCAATCAAAAAGTTGCTATGGTAACCAGGGACAACACTTGGATGGAACCTCTCATCCAATATTTCAAACATGGCATCCTGCCAGAGGATCCTGCACAAGCCCCTCTGTTCCTGAAGAAGGTAAAATGGTTCGAGTTCTTTGAAGATAATCTATACAAGAAAAGTTACACACACCCACTGCTTAAGTGTGTAACACCAGAAGATGGGAACTATATCCTCCGTGAAATCCATGAAGGGGGATGTGGCATCCATCAGGGCACCAGGACCATCATCAACAAAGTCCTGCGGAATGGCTACTACTGGCCAACACTGAGAGAAGATGCAGAAAAACTGGTCAAAACATGTGAAAAGTGCCAGTACTTTGCAGAAATTCCAAGAAAACCATCAAACTATCTTTCTACCATCCAAGCAGTTCTGCCATTCGATAGATGGGGCCTAGATCTTTTGGGACCCTTTCCTCCTGCAAAAGGCCAGAGAAAGTTCATCATTGTGGCTGTAGACTACTTCTCAAAATATGTGGAGGCTGAACCTCTAAGCACCATCACTGACAAACAGGTATGTCAATTCATTTGGCGTAACATCATTACTCGATATGGCATACCTAGGGTTATAGTCACTGATAATGGCCGTCAATTCATAAGCAAAAATACCCTTGATTATTGTGAGAAGTTTAAAATACAAATAAGGTTTAGCTCTGTGTCAAGACCCCAAACCAATGGTCAAGTTGAATCCGCCAATAAAACCATACTTTCTGGTATAAAGAAAAAGATAGAAGGGGCCAAAGGCTCCTGGGACGAAGAACTACCAGGTGTGCTCTGGGCTATGCGTACAACTGTGAAAGATGCCACTGGACACACACCCTTCTCACTTGTCTATGGTTCTGAGGCTGTGCTACCAGTAGAAATAGGCATTCCATCCACAAGGATTGCCTACTACTCTCATGAAGATAATGATGCTGCAAAAAAGGTTAACTTAGACCTCCTCCCTGAAACAAGAGGCAATGCACTTCTTCGATCTTTGGCACAAAAACAGAAGATGGCCAGACAATTCAACAGGATGGTGAAACCCAAGCAATTGCAACTCCATGACTATGTTCTCAGAAAAGTGGAAGCAACTGGGAAAGCTACTGACAAAGGCAAGCTGGGGGCCAATTGGGATGGCCCATTCAAGATAGTCCGAATTGTGAAACCAGGAACATTTGAACTAGAAGACGCAGAAGGCAAACTGCTCAAAAGGCCATGGAACTCTGATCATCTCAAGAAGTTCTACATCTGAACAACCCCTTGCAAGGGGCCCCCATCATAGCACCTATTAAACTTTATAGCTGAACACTTCATTTCATGCTGGTTTACTTTTATTTGTTTTTGTTGGATTTGGATGTTATTATATGAACCTATGTTCACTTTTATCATGATATCATATGAACCTATGTTCACTGTTATCTGAATTGTTGTTTGCAAGAGCTTGCTCAGATTCCGAACTATTTGCATTGCCATGATGTTTGTGGAGGTCAGAGACTCCTATGAGTCTGACCCCCCTTGGAAAGTTTGTTGAGAACCTATGTTCTAACAAGCTAAGTTAATTTCATGTTTTTGATGTTTGTGGAGGTCAGAGACTCCTATGAGTCTGACCCCCCTTGGAAAGTTTGTTGAGAACCTATGTTCTAACAAGCTAAGTTAATTTCATGTTTTTGATGTTTGTGGAGGTCAGAGACTCCTATGAGTCTGACCCCCCTTGGAAAGTTTGTTGAGAACCTATGTTCTAACAAGCTAAGTTAATTTCATGTTTTTGATGTTTGTGGAGGTCAGAGACTCCTATGAGTCTGACCCTCCTTGGAAAGTTTGTTGAGAACCTATGTTCTAACAAGCTAAGTTAATTTCATGTTTTTGATGTTTGTGGAGGTCAGAGACTCCTATGAGTCTGACCCCCCCTTGGAAAATTTGTTGAGAACCTATGTTCTAACAAGCTAAGTTATTTTCATGTTCTGTTGAAGGTCCGAGACTTCTATAAATCTGACCCAAATTTGATAAGGACCTATGTTCTATCAAGCTAGAATGCCTGCATGATGTAAGGTTTCAGAAGACAGAAACTCTTATGAGTCTGACCCTTCTGATAACTTGGAGAATTATTTTTAAGAACCTATGTTCCATCAAGTCATTCGAAAAATCCGAATCTTCACCCTATAGATTCGGAATATTGATAATAAGAACCTAGGTTCTGTTAAAGACAGTTGAAAGATCCGAATCATCACCCTGAAGAATCGGATAATTGCTTATAAAGATCTGAATTTCCATGCTGAGTTCGATTGATTCAAGGCAGATTGCAAGTAAATACAATAGCGAACATATATATAAAATCAACAAAGTAAGAAATCTACAATCACATTTACAAGTGCAGGAGATACGGATCTCCTAATAATGTTTACAAAATATTTCCAAAAAGTGTTTTAAGTTTCACCTACAACTATTACAAAAAGTGCCCGAAGCACAGAAGAAGCTTTACTCAGCCTGCTCGTTGGTTTGAGAAACAGGAGAAGGCGATCTGGGGGCCGGAGAAGGAGACAATCTCAGAAGCTCGTCCAAATTTATAGTCAGAGGCTCAGTGGCTTCCAACTCTTGGGCTAAATCCTGGACGACTTCCCTCTCCATCGTCAAATGTCCAGCAAGGTCATTACATTTGTGGTCGAGTGAAGAAAAGTTCGATCTTGCCGGAGCAGATGGAGGATCAGAGCGCTTGGGCTGATAAACTGTGAAATCCATTTCAGAGGCCCGCTTCTCTAATGCCAGAGGAATCCTGGAGGCCCATTGCTTTTGCTCTTCTGCATCCCATTCCGGGTCATTCAAGGCAGCAGAGCCTTTATCAAAAGTGGCTGTCAGATTTTTTAAAGCTTCACCCCTCTTGGACATAGCTAAAGCTGAGAGATTTTCAGAATCAACCCCCATCTCAATAGCTGCCAATCTTGTTGCCTCGGCTTCAAGAAGGATGCCGTTGTTGATCATCTCCCCAGATAGTTTGGCCATGAATGACCCACAGTCCGAGGAAGATAACCAATCTTTGGCGATCCGACCTCGTCGCTCCGACTTGGCCTTGTAATATTGGGCGACCTCTAAAACTTCCTCCAGCTTCGCCTGCTCTTCATAAAGCAGGTCCATCAAATATTTGCTCCTGACAGTAACCATGTCCAAGGCCTCCAGGACATTCCCAATGTCAGTACACATCTCCAGAGAGAGTTGGGAACACTTGTCCAGCTTCCCAGCAGTCTCAGTCAACATGTCCTTCATCCGGGCTCTCCATTTCTCGGCCTGATCAAGCCTCTCAGACAGGCCCTTGCATTTGTCTAGACGAGCCTTCAAATCTGCCTCCTTCTCATTCAGCTCGTCTACCCTGGCAGTCAGTGTCCGGATAGTTTCCCGGTCCACCTCATTCTGCTGGACTTTGGATGTCTCGAATAACATCCTGATCAAGCCCTGAAAAAGAAAACGATCAGTAAAAAATGCCAAGTATGGAATATAAGCCGTGATACATATAACTGAAGACTTACCTCAGCCATAGCAGCCTGAGCCCTTTGCATCCTCTCTTCAGGATCCAAAGTATCCATGAAGTCTAGATCATCTTGGGTGATCAAACATCGGCTGGCTTTGTTGTACTGGCCCGCCAGTTCAGCAGTAGATAGGTTTACAAAAGGAACACCAGGCCTTTGTGCCTTAATGTTCCTGGTGTAAACCACCTCTTCCTCCACCAGGACTTGCTTCCCCTTCTCCTTGGGAGCAATCTTTGAAGAAGAAGCCGAAACCTTATATTTCGGCTCATTTATATTGATGCCTGGAAAGTTGGTGCTCAGAGGCACGGCATCAATTATTGGCTCCCCTGAGCCAGAAGAAACCTCATCATCATCATCTTCCACCACCACCGGGTTATCGGGTGTGGGGGTCACTTTGGGCTTAGATGAGCCCCTTTTTCTTTTTCTCGTGGGCTTCCCTGCCCTGTTGGCGACTTCTTCAGGAGGGGGAATTTCCCTCCTCTTCTCTAGCAACTCCTGAGCCTCCTCATGACTCGGAGCATCCTTCAGCGCATCTGTTACAGTTGCTGAGTTCTGCAAAGTATACAAACATGGTTAATATCTACTCTGTAAGTGCTTCAGCAACAATCTGTGAGTTGAACATTTACATTAGGAGGATTAGGCACGGCTGGAGGAGGAGTAACCGTCCTAAGTGCCTCAGCAAAAGCTCCTAGGGTGTTAAAACCAGCCATCAGTTGTCTATACTTAGCTCCAACTTGTTCTCTTGCTACCCCTGCAAAAAATGAAACTGGATTAGTATCAGGTTCAACCAACATCATAATACGGCTTTGAAAAGAAACCTACTCTTGTTAATGAAGAGGCTAATGTCAAAAGCTGCTAGAAAAAGTTCTTTGCTAAGATCAGGAAACCTGGGTATCCATCTCCGTTGTACAAAAACCGGCTTTTTCCTCAGCTCTACTTTCATAGTAGCAAACCGGACTATAATTGCCTCCTCATGATTGCAGATAGGTACGTTATTATTAAAACGCTCTACCTTAGGGTTTATATCAAAACTTGTCTTGATATCCCAGCCTTGCCTACTATACAAATAGCCAAACTTTGTCCTAAAAAGTTTGTTGCTATCTGGCAAATCCCCTACTATCTTAAAGCCCCTCCTATGGGATAAGGTCACCCATCCAGGCCCATTCGCCGTAGAATTGCACAGTCTAGCCCTAAATATGTGACGAAATGCCGTCATACTTAACCCTATTCCTAACCCCTTGCTCACTATAATAAAGGCCGAGATACACCCCCAGGCATTGGGATAAAACTCAGCCACAGTAATATCCAGCATGTCCAAAACTGATTTAGCGAAGGGGTGTAAGGTAAATCTTAGACCCATTTCAAATGATTTGTCATATACAGCTATACAACCCTCTGGGGGGTATCGTACAGTATCATAAAGTCCTGGCTTAACTACATCATAGCCATCTACGAGGCCCCATCTCCGAGCCATACTCTTCCTGTCACTGTCCAATATGTCCATGGTGGTTTTATCTACAAAATAGTTCAATGGTCCCCCGTTGGGAATATAAAAAGGATGAGGAATGTTCTTGGAAGTGTCCCGGCTTGGTGAACATTCTTGAGCGCTTTCTTCTTCGTCATATCTACATGAACCACCTCCAAAAGTTTAGGATTTACACGTATGTATCCGGGAACAAATGCTAAAGAAACTTCCCAAGGATAAGGTAAAATAGTCTCCTCTGGGTAAAAAGGCGAAACATCAGACTCATCATCACTCGGAATCGGTTCATAATGCGGATTCACGCGAAAAATTGGGCTATCATCATCCGACTCATGAGAACCAACCCTGGTCTCTTCATTCTTGAATTCCGAGTCCTTATTAAGGTCAATGTTGGGAAATTCTCTACAGATATCCTCTAAGTAAAGGGTTTCCATGATAAACAAGTTTTATATGAACAGTGATGCAAATATAAATTAAACAATAATTATTCAAGAACAGATTGAAGATCTTCAAGAACAGTTTGAAGATTTCAAGAACAATGGTTGAAGATTTGATGAATTTATTGAAAATCAAATGAAAAAATCAAGAAATTTATGAATTTGATCCAAAAATTAGAGCATACCTGGTGTGAAATGTGTTTCCAAGTATGAACTGTCAGAAAATCTTCAAAGATGTCAGAGCCTCTCTCTCTAGAAAAGTTTGAAATTTGTGATTCTCTCACTAGAATACAATTTTGGAACAAAATGACAAAAAGTTAGGTGAGAATTTAATATAGCCATTAATGCACTGTTTGGGGAAATGACACCATGGTTGGTGAAGACAAGCTTGATTCTGCAAATCTCCCATTAAATTCCGAGACTTCAAAACTTCTCACCCTCTGAGACCCACAGAGTGCTGAAATCCTATTTTGACCAAGTATACCTATGTGTACTTAAGGAGTCCGAGACTTCTATAAGTCGGACCCCTCTAGGACCTCTAAATGTTGAGGCCCCCTCTTTTTGGCTAAGTACACCTATGTGTACTTAAGGAGTCCGAGACTTCTATAAGTCGGACCCCTCCAGGACCTCTAAATGTTGAGGCCCCCTCTTTTTGGCTAAGTACACCTATGTGTACTTAAGGAGTCCGAGACTTCTATAAGTCGGACCCCTCCAGGACCTCTAAATGTTGAGGCCCCCTCTTTTTGGCTAAGTACACCTATGTGTACTTAAGGAGTCCGAGACTTCTATAAGTCGGACCCCCCCCAGGACCTCTAAATGTTGAGGCCCCCTCTTTTTGGCTAAGTACACCTATGTGTACTTAAGGAGTCCGAGACTTCTATAAGTCGGACCCCCCAGGACCTCTAAATGTTGAGGCCCCCTCTTTTTGGCTAAGTACACCTATGTGTACTTAAGGAGTCCGAGACTTCTATAAGTCGGACCCCTCCAGGACCTCTAAATGTTGAGGCCCCCTCTTTTTGGCTAAGTACACCTATGTGTACTTAAGGAGTCCGAGACTTCTATAAGTCGGACCCCTCCAGGACCTCTAAATGTTGAGGCCCCCTCTTTTTGGCTAAGTACACCTATGTGTACTTAAGGAGTCCGAGACTTCTATAAGTCGGACCCCTCCAGGACCTCTAAATGTTGAGGCCCCCTCTTTTTGGCTAAGTACACCTATGTGTACTTAAGGAGTCCGAGACTTCTATAAGTCGGACCCCTCCAGGACCTCTAAATGTTGAGGCCCCCTCTTTTTGGCTAAGTACACCTATGTGTACTTAAGGAGTCCGAGACTTCTATAAGTCGGACCCCTCCAGGACCTCTAAATGTTGAGGTCCCCAGCTGGCTAAATGTACCCGAGTGTATCTAATTTGTCCGAGACTTACATGATTCGGACCCCTATGCTTCATCTTACAAAATAACTAGATGTCCAAACTTCTAAGTTAAATAAGCAGTCCGAGACTCAAAAGAGTCGGACCCCCCCTTTTGCCTTGGTATTTTACTTTCCTCTACAATGCAGTTAAGAAGTCCGAGACTTTATGAAGTCCGAGACTTAGAGATCCGAGACATCCTCTTTGTTAGCTTTTTTGTGATGTTCCGCATACAAATCAAGATTCATTCAAGGCAAACCATCATCTTACTTCGTATGCGGGAGGCCAATGTTACGGGTCATACTTCCTATGTCCTATGAAAGGGCAAAACGACCTTAGGTCAATGAAGTCAAAGGTCAAACTATCCTTCATATTGGTCAAGACTTACAGCTCCAGCTGAAGTCCAAGGAAGAAAACCTATTTGCAGGATGGCGGTTATTTAATCTATTCAGGTCGAAGATCCTTCCCTGAAAACCACCTATGGTCTTAGTAACTGCTCTCCATGATGTCCCCTCCTGCAGATGTAACTTCCAGCAGTTATCTACCTAAGGATAACTGCCCAGGAAGGGTAACTTCCAAGACAGACCTACCTTAAAGGCAACATTCGACTTCGATAATGAGGTTACGCAATCTTACCCAAAAACTCATATACATCACATTTTCCTTGGTCTGACTTAAGCATCGGAGAGCCCTTCCGGGACTAGGCCCCCGGGTTAGCTTTCTTTGTGGTTGCAGGAACACCACGCGCGGCGGTCGGACTACTACCAGCCCTTATTTCAGAAGATACCTACCTCTTGAAGTCCCCTTACAAATTTGACAGTTTCTTAGCAGAAACAATGATGATGATGATATGCCGAGAAAATATTTGAATATATATCACAACAAAATATCAATGAGTTTGTTTTTATTGTTTTTCGCTTTGTAAAGGCAAAAAACATTCGACAAATTTAAATTACTACCAATAAACTTTCATCTAATATAAAAAAATTTACACAACCTGTGCATAGCACAAGTAAATACCTGGTACATAATAACTCTAGTTACTTATAACTAATTTTGCATGGAGATATTAAGGATTAGGTATTGATTGTTAATTAGAGTTACAGTAAGTTAATTAAAAGTCAAAACAAATGAAAAAGCTACTTATAATAAATTTTTTATTTTCTTCGTTTCAAAATAGTTGTAATTTTTGACTTTATAAACAGTCCAATGCATTACTTTAATCTTTACTATCTCTAGTTACGTATAATAAAATATATAAAAATTTGATATTAATAATCTTTACATTGAGATGAATCAAACAAAATCTCACTTGACTATGTTTTAATTTATAGATTAAAAATTAATTCACAAATTAAGATTGATGAATGAATAGTGCTATTTTTGCAATGTTGCAAGTAAATCGGAATGGATGTAGTATCAATAAAATATACTAATGAACAAACGACTTGAGACACGTGTAACACTGTCATTAAAAATTTTCCCGCATTTTTCTTATTATTGACAGAGAAATTCTTGATATTTGATTTAAAAATTAGGGAAGTAATTAACTCATTAAAACATGTAATATATGTTGATTGATTATATCTATATATGATGATCTATTAAAATATTATATTTCCTTATATAAACAAAAAAAATCATATACATGTAAATTTGTATTTTGAACTTAGATAATAAATCATCATCATACTCCTATAATGAATAAGCAAACTTAGGTATTATCATAGCACATGCAAAGATTTGTAATTGAATTAACTTCATAAAATAATATTATTAGTCATATCAGTAAATATTTATAGCTCCGTGTTTTACACGGGAATCTATCTAGTTTAGCTTAAAGTATTTAACAACCTAAAATTAAAGCTTAGAAAATGTATAAGCGGAGTAAGTATATATGTATTTGTCCCCTAAAACTTGTGTCAAAACTGATTGAAGATTTTCTCTTTCAATCTTATACTCCTTTCGAATCAGTTTAGATGTCCCATTTGGAACTTTACGGATTTTAAGGGTTGACGAAAGACACAAAACAGTAACAAACAAGTCTAGTAATCTAGGACGTGAATAAGGCGCCGCCATGTGGCTCTATCCCTGGTCAGGTCCTTAGAGAGGTGTAGTTCGAGCAGGTCGCTGTTAATCTGCTCCTCCCACGTTCTCTTAGGTCTTCCCCGGCTTCTCTTGCCCTCCACTATGATGCGTTCAACCCTTCTCACTGGGGCGTCATGAGTGCTTCTCTGCACATGCCCAAACCATCTGCACATGTCGTATTCTGATTGATTAATCTAATTAAAAATGCTAAGTAGTTTTTTAAAATCGAAAATTACAATTGGTATGAAAGATAACTTGAATTAGTCATGTCTAGAGTTTTAAAGGAAACAAAAAATTGGTGTAAAAGTCAAATTCAAAGTCGGATGTCCTTCAGGGTCGGAGTCGGGTCAGAGTGTCGGATTTTTTATAAGGTCCAACTCCCATCTCTAACTCGGACTCGGATCGTAAAGTAAGAGTCGGATGATTTTGTCCTTGGACTCAAGTCGGATTATTTTTCTCGGATCGAATCGGACCAGGATCGGATTCCTACTGAATTGCCATCCCTAATTCTCACGGAATATTAATTGTCGCTCATTCCTTACTTGGAGGGATTTTTAACACTACATTCGAATTAAAAAAAAATATTTATATGCTACATTTATTTTCCCTCTCTCCTTGTAACACTTTTCTTTCTATCTCTAATTAATAAGTACTCTCTATTTTTTTTAAGTTGTTTATATTTATCATTATTATTTGTTTTATTTGTTGTCTTCATTAAGTATCGTTCAATTTATATCACAAGTTTGTAAAATAATTAATTTTGTTCATTCTCATTTTAATTTCCGTAAAAGTTTCTTGTGGGAATAATTTAAAAAAAGAAAAAGGTTGGAAATTATATGTACGTGTCACATTGGTGTTTATGTACGTATGGGTAAATGATAAAATGTAGCGACTTTAACATAGTGGGTGCACAAACGAAAACAGATGTTAGCACTTCTGAGTATTATGGGAACATCATTTATTTAATCTTTTTGGTTTAGACAAAAGTGCAAAACTAAAACATAACAATTGGCAAATTTGTGTGATTTTTTGTTGTTGTTTGGTTTACTCTATTCAGATTAATAATAATAATACTCTCATGATAACTACATACATTGCCCCAGGAAAGAAGATACATCATAATGTAAAAGTGTTAGTTAATGTTTTCACATTTTATCAAAAATATTTTTGAAATTTTATAAGAAAATTAGATTTCGTAGCAAAATTTATTTTAATAATCATCATAATCATAATCATAATCAAAACTAAAGCAATAGGATTTTATGCCACGTGTCACTGCTAGAAAGCTTATTTTCCCGCTCAATTTCTTTTCATGCAATTATGGAAGTTTTTTGTTTTCTTTAACAAAGTAGTAAAGTGTGCTACAAGATAAATGTTATATTTTTATGAAAAATTACTTTGAATATCCCAACTTTGATCGATTTAATTATAAAAATTTCAATTTTTGATTAAAATTTAAAAATCTGAACTTCTAGGATTGTCTCAATTTAAAGCACTAGAGTACGTGGTAATTTCTAAGTGAGTTCATCTATTGACGTTTCAATTCATTTATAGTTTACGTATATCATCTCTGAAATGGTTCGAGTCGGATTAAACTGGATTTTAAAGACAAGTCTATTTTCAATCTATATTAGCCTACAACATATATTTTTTGTCCAAATCACGTGTCTTATTTCTTTGAAAAGAATATTTAAAATAAATGTAAATACCTTTGTATCTAAACAATTTAATATTACATTTTAGTCTATATTTCTAAAAAATAATAAAAGTAAATTAAGAAAAAAAATAATTACAATGTATTTTAAAATAGTTTTTATAATATATATTAAATTATTTTAGAATAACTCTTGTGTTAATAAGTAGATGTAGAATGATTATTGCTACCTTAATAAAAATGTCCTAATAATTAAATATTATAAGAAGAAAGCCACATATTTTAGCAAATTAAATAAAGGAAAATTTGCTCAAAATAATCCCAACTATCACCCGTTGGCCAAAAATAATCCCAACTATCAATTATTTTTTAATAATCCCAACTATTGTTATAATTTGTTGAAAACGTACCAGCCTCACTTTTAACCGTATGCAACAAGTAATTTTTCCACTTTTTTCTTTCTTTTTTGATTAATAGGTGTAGGGGAAGGGTTAATTTTTAATATTAAATGAAAAAATAAAAGAAAAAAAAGTGGAAAAGTTACATGTTTTGGCCGGTAACAAGGGGTGGGTATGTTTTCAACAAATTATGAGAATAGTTGGGATTATTAAAAAAATAATTGATAGTTGGGATTATTTTTGGCCAACGGGTGATAGTTGAGATTATTTTGAGCAAATTTTCCTTAAATAAAATATATAGTTAGTATTATACTATTAGTACTCAATTATATAATTACCCGCCTAATTATTCAGATAACAAGCTTAACATGACCTAATTCGACAATAACTTTTTATATGATGAACATTTCAAGCAAATAAACATATGGGCTATCACTCTTAGTGTTTTTCATCGTTTTACAAGTCTGTTAATATTTTTAAAAATTTCAACTCTAATTTCAATTGTAATATAATTGTATTATGGGAACTAGATGGAAAAATTGAACTAGATGGAAAATTTTTCTATTTTAGTTGACATATATGCTCAACGATTTGAGCTGGAAATTTAAACGGTGTAAGTAATTATGTAGAATATATAGAATTTTCTTATTAGATTCTTAAACTGACAATGGAATAATTCGGGACCCTAATGACAGTGAAGTCATGATCAACTTTCTAATAAGGTATAAACATGTTCTTTTATCAAATACATTTTTAAGCTTATTCTACCAATCAAACCAGTTAATTTCCTCAATCAAAAAATGCTCAATTCTCTCTTATACCAAACACTTTCTTTGTTAAATTCTAAATCACATGATCATAATGCATATTTACTCTTGCCATAAGGGATTAATTTCTATGAAAGTTTGAGTTGTAACCAAGTGATAAAATCAGTCAAATACTCTATCTTAGATGTTAAAAATCATATTATTTTTTACTGATATAATTTTCAGGTGATCCGTGCATGGCATGGGTAAATACCTAATATCTAATGTTTTCAATACGTCAATTCAATCTCTTATTAGTCATTAAGTCCAATTCTAGGGATAGGAGTTGCAGCTTCTCATGGCCCATTACTTAAGATTTAAGATGGCTAAGAATCAAAATGTAAGCCTTACAACATCATTATTCATAACCTAAAAAAAAGTCATCTTAATATTTCACAATTTTCTCTCACTGAAAAGCTAATCTTTCAACCTAATTTTACTAAGAATGACAAAAGTCATTATTTTCTTTCTCTTACTTTTTCTCTATACTATTATACGTTCTTTTCCTTAATTTATTTACCATTTATACTTATTGTATGGGTAAAAACATTAAACAAAGATTATTAAGGGAAAATATGGTCAAATGAATTCAAATCCACTGGAATTTCGCAACTTTGATCGTTATATTTGGTCGTCATCTTCGAACTTTTATCAGTCAGGGTATAAAGATTGTTGCTAATGTGCTAAGTATTATGCATGGGGAACTCACATGAGTATTAAAGACACTTGTCCAGCATTTAAGAGTTACTTTTGAGTAGTGGGACACGTGTTGTTTATAGAAGCTACAAAAGACGAAAAGAGTATTTGATTGAATCTAGAAGAATGACACGTATTAAAAGAAGATTGGCACATACAAAGAATGTTTCTAGGAATTGGGAAAAGAAATGTTTGTCTCACAATCATTAGCTATAAATACCAGCCCCAAACGCCATAAATCTGGTAACTAATTTCTTACATAGAAAGAGAAGATTAAAGATTTTAAAGAGATAAAATAATAACACTGAATTTCATAATTTCATATTGATTTTTAGAGCAACGTTTCTAGATAAAAGATCAATATTTTTGATAATTAGAATATAAGACTTCACGTCTAAATAAGCTCTAAGCAATGATCCACCTGATTGTCACTATGCATCTTGAAGGACTTGTTAGGTCAATTTATCACTTTTCTTGATACTGACTTGGGCGTTGGATTTGGAATCCAGAGAAGAACTCCGGGTCATTCTCACCCCTTAGTGTGTTTTGTAGATTTCGAGATACTTCTTCACTTACAAAGATCTTACTGCATAGCTGGCAAAGAATTAAATTAAAGAAGCTATTACCAGCATAATCATTCTGAGTAAACCATAAATCAATGATTATTTAACTAAATTAAGTGTCCCTAATAATGGATAGGAACAATTTGGCACTAGAAGAAGGGCCCCTTTTCTTTTTTTGCTAAAAGTTACTGTGAGAAGATTTAGAAATAATAGCAAGAGAAGATGGCAAGTCATCTGAAAACCAAAGTTCAAACCAGTCCAGGCGAACTAGATCTCAAAGGAGAAGATTTAAAAATAATGCTGCTCAAAGGATCGTATATGAGAGACAGTCCATAAGGAAATCATTAAGCACTTAGGTAGCACAACCTAGTGTGTCAATGTCTCAGACACACGAGGAGACACCAGTGAGACAACCTGTTGGGGAAATCCAACCACAATTTACTCTGACTAGGGATGTTATTACCCAGCTAGCAGCAGTAGTAGCAAATGCTGTCAAAAATAAAATGGGAGATACTAGTCGCAATTAGGGACAACAGATTTCCACGGAAAGATATCATGAGAAAGAGGATGAAACTTATGTCCCATCGCATAATCAAGCTGAGTCAGAACAACCAGGTTCTAAAAGGAATAGGTACAGGGAAGACGAGGGCGAGTCTATATCTAGCATGAGATATGCCAGGTATAGGACCCCCTCGAATCCTTGGACCTCATCTCAAAAGGGAACTCATATTAAAAAGGGATGGACTGAAATTGTCTATCACCAGGCTGACTCTCAGCCTGCAACAAGGGAGTCTGGAACATTGAAACGAGTTTCTATTATGAATAGGCTTGAAAAGACCCCTTCACCTTAAGCTGTAAAAATTCAAGAAGGTGAAGGGAATCCATGCAGGTTGCTGAAAGAGTGAAACTAGAAATACATTTTTCGAAGGGGAAATCCCCTACATTCAAGCTTGCCTCCAGGATCCCAGAGAACCAGAAAATCAAGTTTTTTGGGAAGACGTCATTTACACCTACAATTGTTTCTTTACCTGCAAAGGGGTGAAATTTCCTGCTTACCTGACTTATAAAGGTGAATCATGTCCAAATGTTCATTTAGTTACCTTTAACAATGAGATGGATAGTTGGTGTAAGAATTTCATATTGACACTAACTGGCACGACAAAAAGATGGGCATAGAGCTTACTTGAAGTTTCAATTTCTTCATTTGATGAGCTTGTTGAAAATTTTAGAGGCCATTTTTCATCAAGGACTGCCAAATCTAAGCAGTGCATTGAGATCATGAGCATCAGACATGAAAAGATGAATCCCTGAGAAGTTATGTGTCTAAGTTTGACAAAGAAAGTTTGCAGGTGCTGAACCCTGAAGAAAATATCTTCACATTCGCTTTCAGGCAAGGTCTGAATTCTAAAAGGCCTGAAAAAGAAGTCTTGAAGTTCAGAACCAGTGGACTTATATGAAAACAATAAATGAAATCAGGAAGTATGCTATGTCCTACGTAGATGTCGAGGATTTTAAATCCAATACTGGGAGCATGGAGCAGAAAAGTAAAGCCCCTGAAGGAAGCAACAGGAAGCCATCTGAAAGGCAAGAAAGGGGGAAGAAATTGATGAGATTTGAGGATGTTGATGTTCCTGGGCTCAATAATTACACAAATTATATGCCTTTTAAAGAGTCCAGGGCCCAAATGTTCAATGTACATAAACAAAATACAAAATGGCAGAGGCCTGTTCAGAGGAAAATGGTTGGGGGGAATCCAGATGCATATTGCAAATTTCATGAATGACCAAGTAACTAGACATAACATTGCAAATCTCTGATGAATGATATTGAAGATATGATCCAGAGAGGGTTGTTCCAACAATATAAACAAGATAGAGCTGCTGGCAATAGACAAGCTAGCAACACATTTGAGCAGGCCTGCGGTGAAAATTATCAAACCCAAAAAGAAAAGAAAAGAAATTCTTATGATATACCAGGAATCTGGTATATCAGATAATGAAGCACACTTAAGAGTAGCAACAACTCCTAGTTATAAGCTGATGGAGGTGATGGAACAGGCAGAACCACCACATCTGCGAGATATGAACTTCACTAGCGAGGATTGACGAGGGGTATCTTACCCTCATTCAGATCCCCTAATAATGGTTGTTGACATGCATTGTCGACCAGTCTGTACATAGGGTGCTGCTGGATATAGTGGTGTTGAAATAAAAGTCATTTATAAATGTTGCTGGAATCAAATGGATATAGATGACAAAGTTTTGAAAAAATCAACCACACCAATTGTGGGATTTTCTGGTGAATTAGTATTGGCAGATGTGAAAATCACTCTGCCAGTTACTATCACCGATTTACAGGGGTTTACTGTAATAGTTCCCCAAGAATTTAATGTTGTGGATGCTCCTACCAGATACAACTGTATTCTGGGAAGAAAATTCACTGTAGCAATAACTGCCATTCCATCTACTCACCATCAAACCCTTCTCTTTGTTGGGAAAGATGGAAGTGTAGGAAGAGCTAGAGGAAACAAGAAAATGGCAAGGGCTTGCAACCATGTAAATAGAGCAACTTTTGTGCTAGGAAAAAAGAAGTTGCTAGAAGCTGATATGGTACCAGGAAAAAATAATGAAAAATATCGTTTAAAGAATAAAAAGCTGAAAATGATGGGTTCTTCATCTGACTTTGGGACTTAGAAAATTGTTGAGATAGATCCCAGGGCATATGTGGATGAGAATGTAAAAAAGAGTACCCCACAGATGGAGAATAACCACCAAACAATAGAGGAAGTTACACTAGTTGAGGGCACGGACAAAATAGTAAGAATTGGGAGGGAATCTGGATCCTCAAGTTTACCTCCATCTCATAGAAGTCCTTCACCAGAATGCAGATCTTTTTTCCTATTCAGCAACAAACAAGCCTGGTATTGACCCTGAAATAGTCACTCATAAAATAAGTGTTCATGATGGTGTCAAACCAATTAAACAAAAGAAGAGAAATTTTGGTGTTGAAAAAAATAAAATTACTGAAGAATGCAAAAGCTGCTGGATGCAGGTTTCATTGAGAATGTCTTTACCCAGATTGGTTGGCTAATATTATATTAGTAAAAAAGCCACAACCTGGAAAGTGGAGAATATGTATACATTTTACTAGTTTAAATAGATGATGCTCTAAAGATTGTTATATCCTTTACCTAGAATAGACCAGCTAGTTGATGCAACTGCTGGGTACGCACTTTTATCATGTATGGATGCCTTTTCAGGCTATCATTAGATACTTATGGACCCTGCTGATAAAAAGAAAATTGCATTTATATGCTCAGCAAGGGTGTTCAATTATACGATGATGCCTTTTGGTTTAATGAATGTTGGGACAACCTACCAGAGAATAATGGATAAAATTTTCATAAATCAGAGGGGTAGAAATTTTGAAGTATATGTAGATGATTCTATTGTGAAAAGAAAAACGCAAAAAGAAATGATTGTAGATTTACAGGAAACATTCGACAATAAGAGAAAATACAAGATGAGACTTAATCTCAAAAAATGTGTATTTAGGATCATGTCTTGAAAATTTTTAGGCTATTTAGTTAGTCAAAGGGGTATTGATGCCAACCCTGAGAAGGTTTGAGCACTTATTGATCTAGCAGAACCTATAAACAGGCATGAGATAATACGGTTAACAAGGAGGATGTCAGCTCTTTCCTGATTCATCTCCAAAGCAGCTGAGAGGATCATGCCATTCTCCACAGTTTTGAAAGGAAATAAAAATTTTGATTGGGGTGAAGTTCAAAGTCAGGCATTTAAGGAGTTAAAAGAACATCTCCATAGTCTACCTACTCTGGCAAGAACCATTACTAGAGAAACTTTATACTTGTATACATCTTAAACACAACGTACAGTAAGTGTTGTATTGGTCATGGAGGAAATAAAGTCCGGTATCCGATTTATTTTGTAAGTAAGATACTTTTGGATGCTGAGACTAGATATTCCATGATAGAGTAAGCAAGGTTCGCAATAATAGTTGCTGCCAGAAAATTAAGACCATACTTTGATGCTCATATAGTAGTGGTCTTGACTGACTTACCCCTTGAGAAAAGTTTGACAATGATTGAAAGATCTAAAAGGCTAACTAAATGGGCTGTAAAACTCAAAGGTTTAGGAGTACAATTTCAACCCAGAAAAGCAATAAAAGGGCGAGCATTAGCAGATATCTTTGCTGAATGGGTAACTCGAGATAAAAGTGAAGAACCTAACTGGCAACTGTTAACTGATGGGTCATCCAAACTTATTAGTGTAGGGGCTGGATTAGTGTTAATCATCCCAGAAGGTAAAGTTATTGAATATGCTTTGAAGTTCTAATTTAAAGTTACCAACAATATAGATGAATATGAGGCTGTCATTGCTGGGCTACAAGTATGTAAAACTTTAGAAACCAGAAGAGTTAGTCAGAAAACTGATTCACAACTAGTTGTGAATCAGATTAAGGGGGAGTATGAGGCCAAAGATGTAACTATGCAAAAATATTTGAAGAAAACTCAAGAATTGATCTCCTGGTTTGAAGTTGTTTATGTTGAAAGAGTATCATTCATCACCAAAATGAGCAAGCTGATGCATTTTCCAAATTGGGAAGTTCCACCATGCAAGATTTGAAAAGGTCAGTCCTAGTAGAAGTCGAGCCAGTCAGTTCAATCCATGAAGATGTCACATCTATGTTTAATATTGGAAATAGAGATCTCCCAGATTGGATGAAAGATCTTATCCAATATAAAGAAAATGAAGAACTTCCAACAGATCCAGTTCTTGCTAGAAAGATGAAAATCAATTCACTACAATTTTGTATGGTAGATGGCAAATTGTATAAAAAGGCAAAGAATGGTCCTCTACTGATATGTGTAACTCCATCAGAGGCTGATTACATCCTAAAAGAAGTCCATGAAGGGTGTATGGGCCACCATTTGGGAGCTAGGACTCTAGCTCATAAAGCTTTCATAATTGGTTATTATTCGCCTTTAGTAAAAGAGGATGCGAAAAACTTGGTCCAAAAATGTGAAAAGTGCCAGAATTTTGTATCTAACATTATTCAGCCAGCATTTGAGCTGAAATATATTCACAATCCAGTTCCATTTGCTCAATGGTGCTTGGATCTTCTGGGACCATTTAAAACAGCTGCGGGAGGTAAAAAGATACTGATTGTTGCAATTGATTATTTTACTAAGTGGATAGAGGCATAATCTCTGGCAACAATCATTTTCAAAAAAGTTGAGAATTCATTTGGCAGAACATCATCACCAAGTTTGGGCTTCTCAGAGTCCTGAATGTTGATAATGGAACCTAGTTTGTCTGCTCAACATTGAGAAAGTATCTAGATGATTTCAAAATTGTTGTAGCATACTCATAAGTCTGTAATCCTCAATGTAATGTGCGCGCTGAAGCAGCCAATAAGCAAATTCTGTATGGGCTCCAAAAGAAATTAGTTGAAATGCAGTATTGAAAATGGCTGCATACCAGAACAAGATTGCCAGATTCTACAATAGGAATGTAAAACACAAATGTGGGAGAGTTGGTTCTCAGAAATGCAAAGGCAACTCAGAATCATGAACATGGGAAGTTGTCAGAAAATGGGAAGGCCCTTACATAGTCTCAGAAGATTGTTGCAATGGTACTTACAAATTAAAAACTTCAAATGTCGATAAATCAGGCATAAGTGGAATATTAGAATGTTAAAAAGGTATTATGTATAGATTATTTATTAAAATTCTTGTAAATAATCATTTGTAAAGAATAGTCAGATTCAATATACTGAGTGAATTTTCAGATGAAATCCTGTACTTGTAATATTTTGTGTAAAATTGTTGAAAAATGGTAGAAAAATGAACCAGTAGGTAAGCATTAACTTTTTACAGTTAAGATACCTAGCTGAGTTCTAAATTTGGCTAGTAGGAAAGCCCTGGTTCTATGATTAAGGAGCCTGCTAATTCATAGGGAAGCCCTGGTTTATCGTAATTAAGGAACCCAGAAAGTGTTTGAAGAAGGTATCAAACATGAGGAAAAGTGAAGTATATCGAAAAAAGAGAATGTCAGAAAGTAAAACTGTTAGGTATGTTTTAATATGAAAATACTTTAAAGTAGGGGGAATAGAGATATGGATAAGAGAAAGATATAGATATACATTTGAATGAAGGATTCAAAAATTTTTTACAAGTTATTATTGAAAGTTATCTGGTAAAAGAAAGCATCAAGTATGGATTGTCTGACTCAGATACTTCTTTAAAATTAGGCAAGTTTTCATTAAGTCTGATATTTGTCTAAGACAAATGCAAGCAGGGAAAAAGTAAAGAAACGAAGAAAATAAAAGTTTTTATTAGTATAATAAGAATTTACAAAGTACTAAGGAACTTCAACTATACAACAAAAATCTTGAAGTTTCCAGTAAAGAAATGAAAAAGAATTACAAAAGATATTAATTGCTGGCTGGAGGAATCTTAGAGCCAGAGGGAGCCTTGGAGCTAGAAGAAGCATAACCACTTGTTCCTTGGCTAGATTGTGCAAGATATTGGGCCCGTAGGGTTGGAATGTAAGGTACTATTGGAGTTTGAGGATCAAGGAAAGGCGCTATCTTGGACCATTCTAGAATTGGGTAAGCTGTAAAAACTGCATTCATTGTTCGTCATATAGTACCATCCTTGGTCCTCTCCTTGTCAACAACCAGTTGAGATTGAAATTGAGCTTGTTATAACTCAATTACTTTCTTTCTCTCTTGGGCCTTGATGTTTTTCTTGTTGATTTCAAGCTTGGCTATACTTGCTTCCAGTTCAATGATCCGTCTCCTCAGCATGTTCTTGGCCTCTTCAGCAACATCCAAGAGATTACCCTGAGCCTTGACTAAGTCTTTTGATTTTGCAAGCTGAAGACTCAGGGTAGAGATCTCATCATCCTTTTTAGCAGCCAAAAACTCTTTGTCCTTATAGGTAGATGCTTGCTCAACAGATGCTAAAGTATCCTAAACCTTCTTCAAATCTTTCTGAAGTTGGCCAAATTCTTCAACACTCTTGGCAATTGTAGATTGAAGCTCCAGGACATACTTGGCTTGGCTGATGTTGTCTTTCTGGAGGCCACTATATTTTTCTTTAAGCTCAATGTGTAGGGCTTTCAAGTCAGCCAGATGAGCCTTGGCCTTGGTGATTCCTAGATCAAGCTCTCTGATCTGGTATCTTGTACAACAATCAGCTCAATCTGGGATTGATATTTGTTTTTCTAGATACTGGCTTCATCTCGCTGAGAAGATAATGTAGGCTCAACCTCTTGATTTCTAGTTTTGATCCTCCTAGCTCAGCTTGTAGAGAGTTGATCTCAGCCTCTTGAGATTAAGTCTTCTGGCGAAAACTTTGAAGATCAAAATCATAAGTGTTCTTCACTGGAGTCCCCAACTCAGAAAGTCTGGAATCAATTAGCTAAATACAGAAAAATCTGAAATAAATATACAAAATCAGATGAAAGAAAAATCAGAGTAATAGAGTGATTTAGAGGTTACCTCATGTAAGTTATGGTTGGGCCCTGCCAGGAACCTGCTAACACTATTCATGAAGTCAAATGAACCAGAGAGTTAGAGGTTATCCCTTTATAAACTTTCTACCTAGTGGTAGAAGGTTCTTCAATATGAGGGGCCTCACTGGTCCTCTTACCCAGAACTGATGGTCATGATAAGAAAGCAACATTATGAGAAACAAACAGAAAAAAACATAAGAAAGAATAAAAATTGAGAAAAAAAATGTTTACCCTCATCTGGGATTGTTTCAACGACTAGAGTAGTCACCCCAATCAGATTCCTGATAAGAGAGGCAGGGCGAACTACTTCAGTCTCAGTAACACCCTTCATGCTTGTTGAGGGGGACAATGGAGGGATCTTTAGTGGTGATCTCCTCAGCCTGATTAGCTAGGAGGTCGATTTGTACATCATCCATCCCAAAATCAGTGACTGGGATGTCTTCTGGGATGGGTGCCATCTCAGACATTTGAACAGAGGGCTCAACAAGTGTGTTAGCTACTTCATCACTTAATGCTTGAATGACTTCATCGATGATAATGAGGTCAGGGGAAACTAGTTGTTCCACAGCTGGATGAACAGTATTGAAAATTAGAAAGATCATAATTATGTTTAGAGATGAAAAGTCAAAAAGTAAAAATCAGATGATAATATATGTACCAGTCCCCTGAAGAAACTTATCAACTGCGTCATCTCCTGAGAAGATGAACAATTGAGATGCACTTATAGAAACGGAAGGAGTGGGAGAGTTCACTTTTTCAACTTCACCCTGATTGTCTGATTATGATGCAGGGTTAGCCTCAGATTCCTCTACCACTTTTGTTTCCTCTAGAACATACCTAAGTTGAACCTGGCCAGAAGGAGCTGCCTCAAGAACAGCGGAACTGGCAGGAGCTGTAACAACAAATAAGTTGTCGGTTTTCAATAAAGAAAGTATTTATGGCAGATAAAATACAAGTATAAAGGAAAACAACAACCTAAAACAGAACCTAGGAGTAACACAACAATATGTGAACTCCCAAGAGCTAGGTAGGCCAAAGTAGAAGCATCAAGGGGAATTACTTTACCTTCCCAAGTCTGGAAAGAAGAGACGTAAGCCTCCTTTATTTTCTTGGTACCTCCTCTTCCTTCTAGCAGGCGCATGAGAGGAAGAGTTGGCTGGTCCCGGATGGGCCGTTGAAGATGAAGGCCCCTTAGCTTTAGCCTTCTTGATACCCCCATCCACTCTTAAAAATGGTTTTCCAATCAGTGAATACGGTAAAGTGAGGGTCTACCCATTTTTGGGGATCTCTGTAATCCTTCTTGGCAGGAGGAAGAGGACCCTGCCCAGATCTTATGTTGTATGCAGTGATTTCAGGGCAGATGTCACACCTCCTCCATCTGAGGGCTTCAGCTGAGGCCCAAGGATCATTGTAGTAAGCAAAGAACCTCATCTACTTGTAATTTTGGATTGGAGCAGGAGGAGACTTGACACACCACCTATATAGGTGGTGGCTGACAGTGTTTTCCACCCATAAAGAGGTGGGGACAGGCCTGTAGTATTTCCCATGAGGGGAAATACCCAGACCCTTCAATGGAATGGAATTGGCTGCATGTTCTGTTAATAAAAAGAGAATAGTCAGACAAAAAAAAAAGAAGAGAAATCATCAAAATCAAAAAGCATCTCAACTAGAGACAGGCAAAGTTCCTGCTAGATGATGGCAGCATAGGGGACATCTATTTGGCAGATCATTTTTTGGGAGCCTGATAAAATAGAAAAAGGCATGCCTCTCCCTTCTGGAGAAATGCATAACCTGATCTCTGTTGTGGACCTCCCTAGGGTTGGGCTTACTCCAGAAGAGGCATATACCTGTAAGGATGACCAGGAGTCTTGGGTACCCTAACCCATATGATTTTATCCTTATAATTCTTAAGGTCATTCACCTCTGGGTAGGCCACCATTGACCCATTAAGGGAGGAGAAAGTAATAAAGGGAGAGTTCTTAGCCTCATCCAGCTTGAAAAGACTCGTAAACAGCCTCAGAGTCATAGGCATCTTCATATACTCACATATCCAGATGAAGGATATGATTTTCCTTGTGGCTTGGGGAAGAAGTTGGTTGAAAAAAAATTTCAAAATGGCATAAAATTTGAGAAAATAAGGGATGAAGAAGGGAACAAAGCTCGAAGGCAAGATGGTAGATACAGACAAGAATGAAAATGTCTTCTTCATTATCCTCAAAAATGATGTAGTCATAGGCCATCATACCCTCTTCTCCTATCCGGCACTAGTATCCCTTTTCCCAAGGGATATGACAGTATTCCCCAAGAACAAAATTAGCTCTACCTTCACCATCAAGTTGAAAGTCTTTGAGGTAAGAGTAGTTGTCATCAGTTTGGATAGGGTCTCCACATGTGCCTCAAAGTCATATGGTACAAAGGCAGTACCCTCTAAACCTTGTAAAGAAGGAGGAGGGATGTGGTCAGTCCAGAATAGATGAATCCACCTTGATTTCATCACCCAGTTGCAGGGAGGCTCATGTGGTAGGGCATCAAGGTTGTGCACCATTGAAAATTCAGCCATTGGAGTTTCAATTAAGTCTTTTACAAAATCAAATTTCAAGTCAAAATGAGAAGCCTTAGCTACCACCATGTTGTAAGGTCGAAGAAAGAAAGTTATGGTTTGAAGAAATTAATTGTAGAGAAGAAGAAGTCAGAGAATGTTTAAGAATAAATGCAGATTTAAGAAAGTGTAAAAAATGAGTAAATGCAAGTTTAAGAATATTTATTGATGGGTAATCATTGAAAAATTACGTGAAGTGGAAGATAAATCGCCAAGAGGCGTTAAGATTGGAGATGGGAAAATCAACCGTTGATATAAAATCGCCAATTTTTGAATTGAATAGGTGTAGAGAACAGTGATTGGATGGGGAATTAAATATTAATGTTAGTATAGTCAAGTGGGGATAATGATGAAAAGTACTGTTACAAGTTAAGCGTATTCAACAAGTTTCACCAAAAGGAAAGTACTCATAAAATGTGTTAAAAAGAGTTTCTAACATTTTCCAGAACATATGTTCTCAGATAAAAAATGTTATCAGAAATACTTTGATTTAATATTTTGGTTTAATTGAGGAAAACTAGAGTTATTTATAATTAAAGAGTTAAGATTTTGAAATCATTTGCTAACAGTAAAAGCAGGATCTCATTAACATTTTTATTAATTTGAGGAAGACTACTAGCCACTTATTTTGTTTTGTCCTTGGTTAAGTCCTTTCCACCATTAGAGCAGTTGGAAGACTTTTATTCCCAGAAACGTATAGTTTCAGAGAACAAATGTTGCCAGAAATATAAGTTGTCGGGAATCAATTATTTTTAGCATAATTTTTTACAAGTTTTCTTCAGGTGTACTAGGGGATCAGCCTTTGAATAAATTCTATATCTGATACTGAATACGAAGGAATAATGAAGGAAAATTAATGAGAGAAAGTTTGCTTGAAGATTATGGAAATCTTAGAAGAGAAAATTATAAATACCAGAAAATTATATGGTCAAAGGAAGTCAAATCCACCCAAATTTGGCAACTCTGATCGTTATTTGGTCGTCATCTGCGAACTTTTATCCGTCAGGGTATAGAGAGTGTTGCTGTTATGCTAAGTATTATGCATGGGGAACTCACAAGAGTATTAAAGACACTTGTCCAGCATTTAAGAGTTACTTTTGAGTAGTGGGGCACGTGTTGTTTGTAGAAGCTACAAAAGATAAAAAGAGTATTTCATTGAACCTAGAAGAACGACACGTATTAAAAGAAGATTGGCACATGCAAAGAATGTTTCTAGAGATTGGAAAAAGGAATGTTTGTCTCACAATCATCATAAAACATATTAAAAGGACTGAGATTAATTACACGTGGCATCTCCTCTATCAACACTGCCACCTGTCGGATAATGATTGGCTTTGGATATTCATCTTTTCTCAAATTGGCATTTACTCAAATAGGCATTTAATTCAAAAGAATAAGTAAGTAAATACTAAATAGGCATTTAATTCAAATTGGCATTTACTCAAATAGGCATTTAATTTAAGGAGGTAAGTAATAGGATAATTATTGCATTTTAATTGGCTAATTATTGTATTTTAATTGGTTTACATAAATGGTCAAACTTTTTAAGAGGCAACTTTATTAATCATACAAATCAACTATCCGAAATGGGAGAATGAGATTTGGTGAATACAAATCAACACCTATTAAGATATTGACCTACGTTGAGATCATAAAACATATCAAAAGAGTAAGTAATTTAATTTTAAAAAGTAAGTGTTCATACATATGATATTAGCAATTGAAGAAATTCAAGCCTAAATATAAGATTTCAAGTTTCAACGTATGGTCAATATCCTTCACATAAATGGTCAAACTTTTTAAGAGACAATTTTATAAATCATACAAATCAACTATCCAAAATGGGAGAATAAGAGATTTGGTGAATACAAAAAATGCAATAATTGTGTGTTGATTGGAGAAACAACTATGGAAAATTAATACTACAGCATAATAATTATTACAGCATAATAATAATAATAATGGAGAGAAATTTTGTCCATATTTAAATCAGAAAATTAATATCATACGTATTTATATATCGATGCTAAAAAAACCGTGCGTTGCACGGGTTTCTACACTAGTTAGCTATAATACCAGCCACAAACATCATAAATGAGGTAACTAATTTCTTACATAGAAAGAGAAGTACAAAGAATTTAAAGAGATAAATAAAAACATTCTTGACGGAATTTTATAATTTCATATCGATTCAGACAAAAGAATATTTTTGATAATTATAATATGAGACCTCACGTCTAAATAAGCCCTAAGCAATAACTCACCTGATTGCCACTATGCATCTTGAAGGACTTGTTAGGTAAATTTATAACTTTTCTTAACGCTGACTTGGGCGTTGGAGTTGGAATCCGGAGAAGAACTCCAGGTCATTCTCACTTCTTGGTGTGTTTTGCGAATTTCTAGATACTTCTTCACTTACAAAGATCTTGTTGTATAGCTAGCAAAGAATTAAATTAAAGAAGCTAACTAGCATAATCATTCTGATTTAGCCATAAACAACTGATTATTTAACTAAATTAATTGTCCCTAAAAATAGACAGAACACTTATTTTCTTATTCAATTAACAAGATAAATATAATTTTAAGAAAATTATTTGAATCCATATATATATATATGTTTTGATTTTTATAGGATTTTTTTTAAAAAAAAGAGTTAGAAAATTAGCAATGAAAATCATGATTTTTAAAAATGTTTCAAAAATAGCAAAATTGATCTCATTTTGTAGGTGTCAAAAAATATGACCGATGGTATATTTTTATTATTTTTCGAACTTTATTTTAATGAGAAAAATAATAATTTAAGAAAACTATGTTCTTTATTTTATTTTGCGCATGTCAGATTTGTTCTGCAGTTGATAACAAGCGGACCAATTACTTGGCGACATGTGGCATTTGTTTTGATGAATAAAGGATGACCGTTTGAGAGAACCGGTTATCAAGTGACCCAATTCCTCAATCTATTCCATGACCAACTTAAATATGAGTTACCATTAATAATAATTTCACCCTAGTTTGGTCATATGAACTCTATTTAGATCACCTTTAACAATGCTCTTAGAGCATTTTTAATGGTGACCTTTTTAAAGATCATGACCAACTAGGGTGAAAACACTATTAACGGTAAATTGGTAACTTAATTAGAATTAGGTGGGTCATGATAAAGATCGTGCAATTAGGTCATCAAGTGACTAGTTCAAGCACAGAGTCATCTATTTTAATTTAACTATGTGCAACGTGTCGCCATTTGATTGGGTTGTGTAGAACAAGCAGCCGACAACCTACAACAAGTCTGTTGTTCCCACTACAAAAAATGTTGCATTTAGGCACACTTAAAAATGCATTTAGGCACACTTAAATGTGATGCTGCACAACTTAGCCACGCTTAATTAAGCGTGGCCTCTGCTTGTGTTACTAAATTTTCAGGCACGCTTATTAAGCGTGGCTAGTTGCTCCTTCAGCCACACTTATAGGTGTTGGGAACTTTCCTCACTTGACAAGTGTGACTGCATGATTTCATGGGCTATTGTTTGCCTTTTTGTTAGCCACACAAATAAAAGTGACTAATGAACATAACTAATTTATTAACTAATTATTATTATTATTATTATTATTATTATTATTATTATTATTATTATTATTATTATTATTATTATTATTTATTATTATTATTATTATTATTATTATTATTATTATTATTATTATTATTATTATTATTATTATTATTATTATTATTATTATTATTATTCCAAATAATTGTTCCATTAAACAACAATATAATTAATGTACAACATAATCAATTAACGTAAACAAATTGAACCAAAAAGCTATCCAACCAATTAATTACATTAATTGGATACAAACAAAATCCAAAATATCATAAATTTCTTATGGAGCATTATCAGAGGTTGCACGGCACCAGAAGCACCTAAAGATGGACATAATGAACATCAAACAATTGGTAGCAGTAGCTAACGATGAGTAGACGATGGCCAGCAGCTGCTGACGATGGCAACAGAAGCATCAGTCGGTAGCAGCAGCATCAGAGGATTGCTACATTGATCAGCAGAGGATGGGCGCAGCAGCAGTAACCTAACATTACGAAAACTTTAAATGAGTATGAATCTGAAACAACGCAGCAACATACACTAAGAAAAGACAACATTCTACATGAAATCTATACCTCCCATAAGATTAAATATAAAGTCGTAACTCGATATTTAGTCGCTCTTAGCCTTAGAAAAATGTTCGCTCATAGCCTTCCAATAATCTCCAACATCGAGTTTTTTAAACTTACAGTGCTGTAAGTAAACTCTGGTTACATATATTATATATTGCATAATAGACCTTCATGATGCGCAAAGAATCTGTAGATCATAATCATATTAAAGAGACATGAGAAAGAAGAATGTCAAAAATAAGGTTATTAATGGATGCTGCTGCGAAAATGTTTCCCATGCAAAAGAATGTCATTAAATTTCACCCGAGCTATAATCTAAAGACAACAATATGCCATAACACATAACTTTTAGTTTTACTATTATAAAACACATTCTTGAGGCATCACAATTCATCACTTAAATGCATGTCGCAATATTTAATGGAGAATGTCAAATAAACATAAAAACTATAACCTTAAATGTCTGTTGAACATACCTCCATGTAATATCTTTGACAAGTGTCCAATCTCCTTCTGTCTTCAAATGTCTGTTGAACATGATGACTCTTGAAAACAAAAATCTCACCCAACAAAATTCATAACCAGCTTTCATACTTCTACAAAAAAATGATTAGTTGGATCCTTTATAATGCTTACTTAATCAAAACCCACCATCACATCATCAAAAAAACTCAATAATTCAACAAACATGAAAACAGATTTCAAACATTGGACAAAAAAGATTGCACCAAACCAGCATAACAGCAACAACCATAAACAAAAACAAAGCAGAAGCAGCAAGGCTAATAAATCAACTCAAGCAAGCTCCAAACCAGAAGAGTAAACAGTAACAGAACAGTTACAATAGAATGCAGCAGCAGAGCAACCAAGCGGAAACACTAAACAACAGCACAACACAGTAGCCTTCAGATACATGTAGAATATGTGAACACAAGCAGCCTCAAAACTCAGCATAGTAGGCAACAAAATCAGCAGGTTGAAGGATCATCAGCATGCACATAGAACAGCAGCAGGACCAATAGTAAGCAGCAAAAAACAGAATTAAAAAAAGACCATTCCCAGATCAGAACCCAACAGATCGAAGTCTATGGACCCTTTGAGATCACTGCATATTCCCAGATGTTGAAGAAGTAAAATTTTCTGAAGAACTTCCACCCACATCTTTAAAGCATATTTTTGCCCAAATTTCTGACCATTCAAAGAATAAGATGATAAAGAATAGGTCTTTAGTGATTCAACAAGACAACAACAGTGTGATATTTGTAACTTTTCCATTATTATCATTTATTTTAGACCCAATTCATCATCATATTTCAGAAACCTATTTGATAAGATTAATGAATGAGTTCTTTTCTCTTATTAAATTACCAATGCTTGCTATTTTATTTTCATAAGCAACAAGGAGGGATATGAGATTATTAGGAACTTATGATGAAATAGCAACAATGAGCAAAAAAATACAGAAATTACCAAGGGAATCAAAAACAACAAATTATTTCGAATGATTGAAAGCCTAGATAAAAAGCATAACTCTAGTTACACAAAACATTGCAAGTAAACCCTAATTTCAATCAGCTAATCAATTTACACCCAAAAATAACTCAACACAATTTAACCAAACAAGTTGAGGAACAGTAAATTACCAAGAGAATCAAGAAATTCTCGAAGCTTCTGAAGCCAAACATGAAGAGATTCATTTGAAGAAACCTCAATAACTAATTTTCTATCGTTTAATCAGCCTGATATATTCCTTAACTAGCCCGAGATCGACAATATGATGAGTTGGGACCGAGTCAGTCGACCATCGGCAAGTGTGAAGCAGTCAGATCTAGTTGTGATAGAAATGAGAATGGCGAACCGCGAGAGGAAGATAGAGAAGTGAGAAATGGGAACAATAAGAGGAAGATAGTGAGTGTTTTGAAATTGATTTTAATAAATTTTAAATTTTAAATTAACCTTTAGTCTCGCTTATTAGTGTGGCTGATTTGATTTTTTATGTTTTTTTATTATCCTTTAGCCTCGCTTATAATAGTCTTTTAGCCACGTTTATTAGTGTGCCTGAATTGATCACTATTTTTAAAATTTTTTATTTTATCTTTAGCCACACTTATAAGTGAGACTATTTTTCCCACTTTTAATAAGCGTGCCTAAGTGCAATAAGTGTGCCTATAAGCAAAATAGTCAGCCACACTTAATTAAGTGTGGCTAAATAAGTGTAGGTACAAGCCTTATTTTTTGTAGTGTCCATTCCACGTGGTAGCCTGTGCTTGGCCCAAAAAAAAAACAATTCATTTTGCTTAAAGTGCTACTTTCTCATTTACATTGACATAACTTAATTTAACTATCCTTAATCAATCAATTTGAGAAACTTCATTGTTTTTTAGTTGTCTTCTTATTGCTTTTTACTTTTTTTTTCTTTTTTTTTTTTCAAGTAGTTGTTACCTTGTGAGTTGTGAATATGGCATCACTCGTATCCTTTTTGTTCAGGGCTTCTACATATTTTTTTTTGAATCGATTGATTTCCTCTAGTTCTTCTTGTGAAGGGAATGCATATATAAATTGTCTTTCACCTAGATCCTGCTTCTAAATGGGACATTAAGTATGATAATGAGGATGATGATGAATTTCATAAATACTAAACATAAATTGGTTTGGTCACTTGTTTATTACAAACAACACCAACTAAAAACATAAGATAAATCCTAGTACAAAGCTCTTTAATTTAATTTCATTTTTAACAATTAACATCCAACCTCTTTTCCTTGCTTTCTTACATTGCTTAATTTCTTCTTATTCATGTTAAATTTTGCGATGGTATGTTCCTTCTCATGTTACAAACAAGAGGAATGCATGTTTTTATTGAAGAAAATAAGACGTAACTAAAGAGGAGTAATAGCTAGGCAAACTAAGGGTTTACTAGTATAATCCCGTGCAACGTTTTATTGATTTTTCTACAATAATCCTAAATTTTGATTAATCATAAATAATCTCAATTTTAAGGTCACTTACCCAATAATATTATTGTCAAAATGGGGATCACCGGATTTTGTAGGTTATTTTTACAGAAACGAAAATTAAAACTTAAACTTTAAAATATTAAATATTAAAAGCTAAAATAAAAAACTTATCCATTTTTGGAATTTAATTTTGTATTTGTTTTTTTTTATTTATTATTTTTTTTTTTGCAAAATGACTTGTGTAGATAAGAGCTTACTTTGATACATTCTTAGCAAACACCTTTATGTTACTTGGAATTATTATGTTTTATCAAACATTAAGATCATTGTAGGAAATCAGTAAAATATTTAAATTATTCTAGGTAATTTTTCCCAGAATAAAAAAAGATTGTTTCATAATAACATTATAAAAACATAAACACTCAGTCCCTTTTAATTTGCAGCATATTTCATTTTGGTTCGTCCCACTCAATTTGCATCATTTTTATTTTTGGATTATGGCCCACCACTTCTTTTTGATCTTATCCATACATTTTAACTTTCGTCTTTTTTTATCCACACAATTTACTTTTTCTCTTCATTTATTATCATTATCCACCTTCATTTATTACCATTATCCGAAGGTTGGAGAACATCAATATCTATGATAAAAGAAGCCATGGTTGACCTAAGCAAACGTAGGAGAAGGAAATTAAAAGTGACATGAACCTTATTGAGGTCTTGGCTAGGAATAAAACCAGTTAGTAACATTGACTAAACCTATTGTTAAGCAACATTTCAAATTGTCCTACTGTGTGAAATCGACAAAAAAAACAGGAAGACAAATTGTATTAACTAAAGATACTTATTGTGAAAATTACTATGTACATCCCATAAAAAAAAAAAATTTGAAATAGATAAGCTTTTAAATAAAAAAAATCAATTTAATAAGCTTTGGCAAAACTTATTTCAAAAAATAAGCACGTCTTATCCTAGATCCAATGTTTGCCTTTGTTCGCATTTAGTAATGATCAAAGCTCTATGATAAAAAATATCGAGCATTTTATTTGTTATTACTAACAGTGAACAAAGAAAGCCCTGTTCAAATAAGGTCAAACCTTTGTTCGCTGTTAGTAACTGTGAACAAAGATTTGACATTGTTTAACTTTGAGGGAAATAAATTAAAATGATCATGGAGTACTTTATAAAACGTATCAGTTCGTAGTTCGTAACTGCAAACAAAAATATAGTAAAAAAAATCATTTATCTTTGTGCCCACTTGCTAAGTAGGAACAAAGATGTTTGACATTTTTTTACCACATCTTTGTTTGCAGTTATTGATTGTGAACTAATGATTTTTTTTTTACCAAATCATTTGTTCGTTGTTATTAACTACGAACATACTCCTAAAGTAAGATATGGGCTGCATACGCTTACTTTTGAAATTATATTTCACCCAAGCTTATATATTGAAATTTTTTGCTTAAAAAACTTATCTTCAAATTTTCACAAAAAGACGGTTCAAAAGATTTGCAATCTTAAAGGAATCCAACTTTATAGTACTCCCAGCATAAGAGAAGCAAAATTTTGCTAATAAAGTTGCTATGTTACATTGGGCCTTTTCATTCAAAAGATAGACCATGGAGATTGACAAGAAAATATTACACGTTTCAAGCATTTAACACGTGAAAAAAACATGAATGGAAGTTAATTCTTACAAGTCAAGATATAGAAACTCATGAACCTTCAAATGATTGAAGCTGTACTTGAGAAAATATTTGACATTGCATCTCACAATTAAACTGCAATGGCATCAGCACCAGTTACAGAGGATATGGAAGACACGCAAGGAAACCAATATCTTCGTTTTCTATCTTTGTCGCCATCATCAATCATTGCAAGACCTTCCTGCATACACAAACATAATTCCTTGATCAACCAAATCAAATATTTGGAAGTAGAAACCATTGCAACATATCGACAAGAACTTGCCTCTAACAATGAATCAAGTGCATCAATCGCACGCCCTGCTGACCAAGAGAGACGTCTTTCTAACTCTTCCACTGTAACAAAGCCCTTAGCCTATACATCAAATACAACTCAAGTTAAAAGAACAGCCATTACTAGATTGAGCACACAACATAGACAAATTAACAGTAGTACCTAAAAAGTTTAGTGTTGGAGATTTATAGATGAGACAATAGCAGATGTACAATCATATCAGTCTAACATCAAATAACTGTAAGATTTGGCACTTCAACACATTAAATGCTTGACATTCATGAAAAAAAAATCATATGCTTTCTGTTCTTAATTAGAATGTGAAATAAGATGCAGATTCTCACAAGCTCCAAGCACCCTACTTAAAATTCCAAAGAATATACACATGAAATTGTGAACCATGATAAGAACAGTAAATGTAACCTAGAAAATTACAGGAAAGCATTAATATAACCACAAATGAGCCTCCATAGCCTTGAGAGATATAAACGAACGCATGCACGCACGCACACACACATTTTTTGTTAGTTTTGCTCAGTATTTTTTTTAAAAACTATTTTTCAGAAAGTACCATCTTTGCTTATAAAAAATAACACTTTTTTGCCAAAAAGTATCACCTTTTTAAAAAGTGACACGTCTTTGTCAGGCAGATTGGTTCTCATGGTTCTCATATAAGAATGGTTCTCACTTGACGTTTTACCTATATATACACACACACACGACTGTTAAACAGTTCGCAAGCCCCAAAATGTGATCCAGATCATTCGTCTAAACACGCATTACTTAGTTCTTCAAAACGCAAGGGCTCACTAAGGAGCAAGGGACTGCCTCCCCTCGGTCTGGGCGCTTCATGCACACGTTGGTGTGCTTTCAGAAAGTGCATGTCTAAATACAATGAGTTTTAATTTTTTTAATACTCCTCGAAAGGCTGTCGTTGCAAATCGTGTCTTGTACGCCTCTTGTGGGACTTTTGGACTGCAACTCCCATATACTTTAAAAAGCGTGCCGCACTTATTAAACAAAGGTAGGTTGCCAGCAACCCTGGCTACCAACAAGTCTTTTTTTGTACGTCAATGAATCTCGACTTTATCGGTTATGCACTACTTGCCGTTCATTTTAGTATTCTGTAATGCATCAGCATGAGAGTTTTTTAATTATATATGGATCATTTACTAACTACAGCCTCTAAGTTTACTCAATTTCAAATAAACAGTGGTGAACTTTGTTTATTACCAACTACAGCCTCCAACTTACCAATCATGACATCGAGACGGCCAAAACAGCCAAAAAAGGTTAAAAAATGGGGTTAAAATGGGGTGTTTTGGCTGTCTCGATGTCATGTTTGGTAAATTGGAGGCTGTAGTTGGTAAAAAACGAAGCTTGCGGCTGTTTATTTGAAATTGAGTTAACTTAGAGGCTGTAGTTGGTAAATGATCCATTATATATCTATGCCTACTGGTGAAAGATGCAACAAAACTAAAGTAGGTCTCGGGAGACGATTCATAAAAATATCAATGAGCTTGAGACCGGTCAATACATACTTTCACTCAATGCGAGTCTCAACAATAATACACTAGAGCATGTATAAGATTCTAGGATTGATCTTCAACAAACACCGCGTATCTTTCGAGCATCTTTAGATTTATTAAAAAAGCGCTATGACAATATAATTGAGAAGATTTGTAGACATTGGATAATTGCAATGTGATCACAATAGCAACGAAAAATAATTGATACACCTACCTGAGCGAGCTCCAAGATTTCATTGTGATCCTTGTTCAACTCAGTCGGAACGGAGCGTATGAGCTTTTTCTTACCAATAGATATCACCTCAAACCCGCTACCTAAAACCTGAAAAGGGACACAACAAAGACAGAAAAATGGAATTACCGTGCTTAATAAAAAATTATCAGTAAATTTAAAGTATACTTGAGAACTCTTTGTCAATTCAAAAGTGGCATTCAATGAGGGTACTGTAAAATAATTCATGTAAAATAAAATCATCTAAAGTGGGGCTCAAGATATTTCAGGTTTGTTGCCAATCGTTTATTATGAAGAATAGATCAATTATGACCATACTAATTTTAGAGTCAAATCAAAATTGACTTAACCAGCTAAATAGCTTTAGAATATGGAGGTTTTGTCATCATGACCTTAAAGCTGCTGACAAAAGTTGAGTTTGTTGTAGGAGTAACTCTGGGTCCTACAATGGAGGAATGAAGATTGAGATTCAAAGATACAATTAGAACAAGAGACATCACATTGTAGGGAGAACGAATAAAGGGTGTTTCTAGAGACAGAGAGAAGAATAAGAAAAGAATAACAGAGAGGAGGGATTTTGTTTACATTTCGTAATCTGAAATTACAGCCAACTAAACCAAAATTAACCTTTTCTGACCAACAATCCTCCAATTTATATATGCCTATATCAGAGTTTAAGTCAATACGATGATTCAATTCATTTGTTATAAAGTTAAATACATGACTCAATCCATGAATTAAAAATGATACATTGGCAAAGAATTCTTATCACAATATTCATGATCAAAAACAATAATGTTGAGCCTACATGCTCAACCTTGGGCTCCATTTGCACAGCATATGAACGTGTACATGCATATTTACTTGCTTGGACCAAAAAGACAGGTTCTACGTTCTAACTATAAGAAAATTGACAATACCTTAAGTTTGCTAATAGCACGTAAACAGTCATCCTCTGAGACAGGTTCACGAGCATTTTTTCGTTTCTGACGTAGCAGGTTTAACAGCTCCTGCAAGTTTATCAAGCCTCCATTGAGCAGTCTTGTGGCCAAACATATTTCAACAATTTGCACCCCTTTCTCGGCAACAGGTAGATATATTAGAAAAGACCAGACATAGATCACAGACATCAAACCAAGGGACCAAACACAAAGTTGTACATCGTCATAAGCCAAAGAAAAGTTGCTCAATACTCGTTGCTATGCAGTATTAAACTTCATAGTAAAAGTTGCTCAGTATTAAACTTCACAAAACCAACCAAAAACCACAATAAATGGAAATAGAATATATATGTAAATCTAAAGATACTTAATTCAACAAAAGGGCTGCACTAACATGATACTCACCAAGTTCATAGTAAAAGTCACCGATTCCCAATAGCTCGGCCCAAAAACCCTTATTTGAGGCAAGTGGGTCAACCCCTACTTTAGAACACATTTCATGGAATTGAGCTCTAAATGTAGGGTTCTTCCGGATATCATTCTGCACAACAAGGAAACATGGAATTATAAGTCTATCTCTGTATTGTGACAAGTAGGGATCGAATTATAGTGATGTCAATGTGGTCAATTGATATAACTTAAATCAAGAGAAAAGAATCAAGTAACAAACAAAAGTGGAGTTAGATAAGTCGGTAGAAGTAAAGGATATTCAAAGGAAAGCCATGCGATTTATATAATTCCAGCAGCAAACTCAATACTCATTTAATTAAGCATTCCGGGATAATCTCAGCTTTCATCTATTTCCTACAATTATTTGATCTTTCAATTAACTCTAAATAAGTGTTTTACTACAACATCATTAGCATAAAAGCAGTTCAATAAAATAAAAAATATAAAAAAAGAGTATAGGTAATTTCAAACAAAAAGCTCAATAATTGAAAAAGTGATCTAGTAATTGCGCTTACATACTTGAAAAGTCTCTTAGAAAAAAAAATGACATTCTATATAGAGTTTAAATTGAAACTAATGTTCAAGATCAATTGGAATTAGGAGTGTTCAATGGGCCGGATAAGGGTTGGGCCGGGCTTAAGTAAATATAGGTCGGCCTTTAAACATAATATGGGCTTTAAATGGGCCGGGCTTTGAAAGCTTAGCACGGCCCAACCCGCCCATTGGTATTACTAAAAACTATTTTAATCCCCATTTATCAATTTATAACAATTAAATTATCATTTATAATTATTAAATTTAAAAACTATTAATATCCATTGACATTGTCATTTATAATATTTAAATTATAAATTAATTATGTTAGTTACAAAGTCCCATTTCCGTCCCTTATTGAGCCCTTTTATAGCCCGCTTCATTTTAATTATAGTCGAGCGCATTTTCGACCCGACCCATTCTCCGCCTGGCCCTTACAATACCCTTCTAAAAATGGGCCAGATAAGGGCTCAAAATGGGGTCCGACCCATTGAACCCCCCTATTTGGAATTGGAATGCTCAAGATAAACTTACATCTCTTCATAGCTTTCTCAATACAAAAATCAATAGCAAAATCAATAATCATTTAAAATATATTGCCATAAATGATTTTTTTGTCTTAGAATATGTCCACTTCATCGATTTATCAAGTCAATTGAAGATTCATATATTTACTAATGATAATTATCCCCTTGCATTCCAAAGAACTTTGATCAAAATGTTAAAAATAGAAAATGTGTATTTCTTTTCATAAAAAAGAATAATTTTCCAACTATAGTCATCAAGTTTAGTGGTCTTACAAACTAGGAAAAATTATCTAGAATAATCCAACATTTTTATGATTTTCTTACAATAATCCCACCTATTGATTAACCATGAATAATTCCAACTTTAAGAGGTATTTTCCAAGAGTTAACCCGGTAACAAAATAACTTACTACAACAATTTAATTTTTTTAAAAAAACATAAATTAAAATAAAATGTCGAAAAATTTCTGAATTTTTTTATTATTCAGAATTCTTTTATGTTAATTTTTAAAAATTTTTGCAAATTTTAAATTAATCTTCCTTCTACTTTTTTTGGTGAACTAACTACTATTAGCAGGTCATCAGGTTACCTAAGTTTACTCTAGGCAAATACTCTAAAGTTGGGATTATTCATGGTTAATAAATAAGTGTGATTATTGTAGGAAAATCATGAAAATATTGGATTATTTTAGGTAATTTTCCCTAAAAACTACAGCTTTGAAGTTGAAATTTTGTAAACTACATTTACTACAACCTAAATTAAGAAAGTCGATATTGATACAGCTAAGTCACCAACATCCAATGACTTAAGCCCCAAATACCCTTGGACCTAATTTTTACCTTTGACCTTGACCAACCTCCCTTATACTAACTCACTTGCGTACTACACCCCTTCACAACCTTCTTACCTCCCTCTCCACCACCACCACCACCACCACCCATTACCATAAGTCTCCCTCCCCTCCAACATTTTCTCTCTCCTCCTTCTTCAACCTTTCCTTCCATGGCAACTCTCATCCTCCTCGATCTATGCCCCCACCCTCCCTCTCCACCATCACCATCACCATCACCACCACCTCCCCCCCTCACCATAACTCTCGCTTTCCTCTATTATTTTCCTTTCCCTTCACTTCCCTACATCATTTCCACTCTAATCCACCATAAACACCATCACTGCTCCACCATTATTTTCACCTAAATTTAAAAAAGGAAAAATTACCTAAAATAATCCAACATATTCGTGATTTTCCTACAATAATCTCACCTATTGATTAATCATGAATAATCCCAACTTTGAGGGTATTTTTTAGAGTAAACCCGGTGACCGGATGACTTGCTATAGCAAGTTTTATTTTTTTATAAAAAAAAGATAAATTAAAATAAAATGTCGAAAAAATGTTAGGAAATGTTCAAAAAAAATTTATGATTTTTTATTATTATTAAGAATTTTTTATGTAAAATTTCAAAAAAAATTTCTATTTTTTTCTAATTTTTAGTTTATTTTTTTAGTGAAATACCTACTATAGTAAGTCATCGGGTTACCTATGCATACTCTAGGCAAATACTCTTCAAAGTTGAGATTATTCATGATTAATCAATAGGTGGGATTATTGTAAGAAAATCACGAATATGTTGGATTATTCTAGGTAAATTTTCCTTTAAAAAATTTAAATTTCATCCCAAAATCAAAACTTTTACTTAAACAAAAACCCAAAAATAAAACTAAAGAAAAGCCAATCATAATTTCATTAAAAACTGAAATTTATAGGCTTAAAGAAAAACTGACCAATTCTTTCACTCTTTCAGTACCTGACGTGAATGAGAAGAAGAAGATGAATAATTAATAATAACATCATGAATTTCATCAATAAAGAAGAAATCATCATCTTCTTGTTCTTGTTCTGAATGTTCAAATACAAAGTTAAAGTTTTTTTTTGTTCACTACACAATTCTGACAAAGATTTTAGGTAAAGAATAATTGTGTTTTACAGAATTCTAGAAAAGAATTAAGGGACAATTATTAATTTCATCAATAGTAGGTGAAGGTGGAAAGGTGTTATGGAAAATGATGGTAATTATAGTAAAGAGAGAGAAAATGACAAAGGGAGATGAAAGAAAGAGAAAATGATGGAGGTAAAAGGGAGTTATGGTGTGAGATGATGGTGGTGGAGCTGGTAGAGAGGGAGGTGAATATGTTGTAAGGGGGGGGGGGGGGGGGGTGTTTAAGGATTTGAATTATTTGTTAGTGACTTGAGTTAACGGAAAAGGTAAAAGGAAAAGGTCAATGGGTTTTGTGGACAAAAGTCATTGGATTCCAAGTCGAAACTTGGAGCCTATAGTTTGTAAAAATTAATTTTTGAGATTGTAGTTTTTATAACGACTAAACTTAAAAGTCGTAGTTGGCAAAATATTATATAAAAAAACAATAGAACAATTTTTTATATAAATTATCGTCATTACTTTTTTTTTTTCTGAATACACTAATGGTGCAAATTTCTTATTGTTGTCGGGCCTATATACAAACTCAATGGTAAAAAATATGTAACAAGTATAATTGATACGATGTACTGGATTGTCTAACAAAAGAATATTTTATGGTTAAAATGTATGTTAAGAACTTTGTTCAAAATGTTCATAAAATTATTCTTTGCTTTATTTTAGTATTTTAGTCAAGTCTTGTTACCAACAATTCTTCAACTTCGTTAATTGATTTCCTGTTAACTAATTATTGTTTAGCCAATAGATTTATTTTTTATTCACCTGTTTATCATCTAGAACATTCTCATGTTCCTCTTATATATAGAGACGACATTCCTCAATGTATAAAGCAACATTCATCAACAAAATACAGACTTCAAATAAATATAGAGCACGTCTTTTATGAGACCGTCTCACCATGAGACGAGTGCATACAAGCAGCCTAATTAATTTCTATTTTGAAAACAAATTTAATTAAGTTGATGAAAATTGATTTTTTTCAGTTTTTTTTATAAAAACTAAATATTAGGCTAGCCCATATTAAGCCGTCTCACGATAAGACAATCTTCGTAAATTTGTTGAAATCATATGAATCTTTTCATCCATTGTAAATCCTAAAGCTTTTCACAAGTGGAGTTTCAGAGTGCCATTTACTGCTTGCTTTAATCACAAGCAAATTTAAATCAAGATCTTTGGAAAACTAGCTATAACTTTTGTGGCGAATTCTAGATCAGAATTTGAACCAAGATTACTATAAAAAAAGGCCTTATGGCACTTCATAAAAAAATCATAAAAACTATTTATTTCTTTTTCTTCCTCGTGTCACATCTTCCTTCCCACCATTAAATTCCTTCAATCCTTCTTCATCCCTACACAATCATTAAATTACAAATGGTCGAGCGAACTAATTAATTTATTCCTATAGCAAGATTTCCAGGAAAGAAGGGCTTCCAATTAGTCGAGCAAGGTTGGCTCGGTGGAGTAGAGATTTTTTTTATATATATATTATGTCTGATTTCTGAAGTCTATAGCCTAGTACTAGTCGAGTAACCCAACAATTTTGGCGAGCACAAGATTTTTTGTTTTTTTAAAGCATTCACGTGATTACTACACTTCCTTCATGGTGGGTTCAAGATATTAGGTTGAATGTTCACATTAATGAAGTTGAAAAAAGTCTTGTTGAGTTGCATGGAATGCTCAATACTGCTGAACAACATACCCAGCTCGAACCTAAGAAGAAAAATCTAATGGTTCAAAAGAGAAAAAGCGTTTAAGAAGCCTGGGGCTCGCAACAAAAAGGCAAACAAGTTGTTGTTTCCAAAGCTCTAAAAAAACCAAAGGTTGTTGCAAAGGCAAAAGTGGATGCGAATAACAAATGCTTCATTGTAATAAGATCCATCATTGGAAGAGTAATTGCCCTAAGTACTTGAATGAGTAATAACAAAGTGCTTCTATTTCATGTATATATGTTATAAGAGTTAATTATGCAAGTACTACTTCATGGGTGATATTGGTTGTGCTTCTCACACTCACATTTGTACAAATGTACCAGGACTAACAAGAAGTAGGAAGCTTGCTAAAATAGCGATAGAATTGCGCGTTAGGAATAGTGCACAAGTCTCAGGCTAGTAGCAGTTTGAATTTATAGTATACTATTACCTTCAAGATTAATATTAGTACTCCAATAATGTTATTATGTTCCTAGTATTAAGTGAAAACATCATTTCTATTCATGAGTTGGATAAGGAAGGATATTCATTTACAATAAAGGATGATTATTTCTCTATTTATATGAATGATATATTTTATGCCAGTATTAATAGTTATAATGGGTGATATTTACTCGACAATGAGATTAATGTTCTTAACATCAAAAGCAAGAAACATCGAACAAAAACCTAATTATGGCATTATCCTTTAGCCATATCAACTCAAATCACATTCAAAAGCTAAATAAGAAGGATTTCTACAATCTTTTAACTTGCCAAGGCATCTTTGAATCTAGTAGGTTCTTCATACTCTAATATCATTATTTTAACATTTTCAGACAATAAGAAATCCATACGTTGATGGGATACTTGGTCAATGTGATTCACATGCATTTGCTGCGTAACTCAAATTTCTTCGAGAAAGATATTACTCCCACAGTCCCACTTATCTTTTTGAAAATGAAAATTTTTTTCCAAGAAAGTATCATTTTTAGCAACACACACTTTGTTCTCATAGTAGTTGTAGAAGTAATATCCTCGTGTTTCTTTAGAATAACCTACAAAGAACTTTTGTCTACTATGGGAGCGAGTTTCTAAATTGTAAACGTTTTATGTAAGCGTTGCAACCCCAAATACATAGAAAAGACAGACTAGGAACCTTTCCTCTCAATAACTTAAATGGAATCTAATCTACTAAGTTGGGCGAAGTCTTATTTAGTGTACAACCAGCAATTCCAAGATCATATCCCCAAGTTACTCAAAGGTCAACAAGACTCATCATAGATCGTACCATATCTAATAGAGTTTGATTCTCAGACACATTTTTCAACTGAGGTGTTCCAAGTAGAGTTCATTGTGAGAGAATTCCACAAATTTTCAAACGATCAATGAAATGGTTGCTCAAATATTCACCACCACAATTTGATCATAATGCTTTTATTGTCTGACCAGGTTGGTTCTCAACTTTTCTTTGATATTCTTTGACCATTTCAAATGATTTTGATTTATGTTTCGTTAAGCAACTATAACCATATTAACGTAAATCATTAGTGAAGGTTATGAAGTAATTGTAATCACCCCTAGCTTTTGTACTCATTGGTCCACATACATCTGTATGCATTAAACCTAAGCGTTCACTTGCTCTTTCACTTTTTCTAGTAAAGGGTGATCTTACCATGTTTCCTGCTAGACAAGATTCACATATATCAAATGATTCATAATCAAAAGATCGTAGAAGTCATTTATGTAACCAATGAATGCGATTTAAGTTGATATGGCCTAAACCACAAAGCCATAAATAGGTTTGATTTGTATCATTAGTTGGATGTTTCTTGTTTTCTACGTTAAAACTTTATCCTCTTTATTGAGTAAATATAACAAATTTCAGAACTATTAGCACGGACATAAAACATATCATTCATACAAAATAGAGATAAAATGATGTTTTTATTAATACTAAGAATATAATAACATCCATTGAGTACTATTATTATTTCTGAATGTAAAAGCAGACTATAAGTTCCATCTCCTACAGTTGAATTTTGCAGTGTTCAAAACGCGCAATTCTACCTCTATTTTAGTTAGCTTCCTACTCCTTGTTAGCCCCAACACATTTGTACAAACGTGAGAACCACAATCAGTATTAAATACCCATGAAGTAGTACATACATAATTCACTTCAATAAAATACATACCTGAAGTAAAAACACTAGTCTTTTTATCATTCAAGTATCTGAGGCAATTAATCTTCTAATAACCAATCTTATCATAATAGAAGCATTAGCTATTCGCAACCATTTTTAATTTGCAACAACCTTTGGATTTTAAGAAGCTTTAGATACAACTTGTTTGCCAGCCCCAGACCGCAAGAAGTGATTTCTTGCTGCACTGGAACCTAGCTTGTGCGAAAATTCTCATACTACTAGCTATAAAGATGCCTTGGCAAGTCAAAACTCTGATAAATGGCTGCCATGAATTCTGAAATGGAATCTACGGCTAAAAATTAAGTATGGGAGTTGGTTGATTTCCCTAATGGGGTAACACCTATTGGTTGCAAATAGATTATCAATTTGACAACAAACAAAGATGGAACCATTAGCGTTTCCAAAGCAAGGTTAGTGGCAGATACCAATCAAATCCAGGTCATGCACAATAGAATGCAACTAAGAATATCCTAAAGTACTTGAGAAGACAAGGGATCATTTCATAGTATATGGAGGAGAAAGTGAACTACTGGTTGAAGGTTAAACTAATGCAAGTTTCCAAACAAACAAAGATGACTTCTAATCTCAATATGGTTTCATCTTTTGTTTGAATGGAGAGGTCGTTAGCTGGAAAAGTTCAAAGTAAAGCATAATAGCTAATTCTACAATGGAGGCTAAATATATTGTTACAGCTAATGCATTACAGGAAATAATATGGATAAAGAAATTCAATTTAGATATGAATAGTACCTACTGTTGAAAATGGGATTGTCTCACATTTGATAGTCAAAATGCCATTGCTCAAAACAAGAAACCAAGATCACATTTAAAATCTAAACACGTTCTCAGGAAGTTTCACATTATTTAAGAGATTATTCGTTGAAAGGGTGTGAATAATTGTAATATTTGTACGGATAGCAATATTGTTGATTCGTTAACTAGATCTTTGCCAACCTAGCATAAGAGTCATACTAGGGTTTTTAGGTTTGAAGCATATAGGAGAGTGGCTTTAGTTGTAACTATTATTCTAAAGATTAGTCACAAATGTAAAGACATTTTATTATGTTTGTTTATGTTTATCAATAAGTATGATTGTTCTTATATTATTATGGTTTGGTGTTAAATAAAGTGTCCAAAGTATTTAATAACATTCAATAGGCTTGTCAAAATACGTGATTTGTGAATGAAATCCAATAAATGAACTAATGCTATTTAAAGTACTATTTGTCCCTAGTCCAAATCATTAAGTTGGACATTAAAGATAAAAGGACAAGATTGCAAGTTGATAGATAGCGCAATTTCATGGGTTTTAGGACCATAGAGATTTCTAGTCATTTACATAGATATGTATATTGACACATTAGATAGACCTTGGTGTTCCTCAATATGTTTGAATAATGTCATTGTTATATCCAGTGGATTGCTTTAACATGAGTATGACACTATTCCCATTTAATAATTAGAATACTTTGACATTCTCAAACGGCGTGGCGTAAAAAGAGCTTATAAGAAAGTGCTCAGGTTTCCTAAAAGTTAAATATTTAATAGAAACAACTATTAGTTAAGAATTAAGATTGTTGTATTTAGCCTCTTGAAGAGTAAAGACTGAAAATGCATGGTCGTGGTCAAATGGATTAAAGAGTTAGCCATTTGTTTCGACGGTTCATACTCAAATTTCTAGAAATAAATTTGAACCTTAGTATAGGTGACGTGAGTTGTTATGTTGCTATCAATAAAGTGGAATTGACGTATCAATGGTATAATATTATAATATAATTGATAATTCATATCATGATATGCATGCGATTCTGTTAAGATATTAAGAAATAGTTTCTTGCAATTCCACTTTACACATTAGTATTCCTACGCATGTTTCTTCCTTAGATTAATTCTAAGAGAGTAACTGTTATTTCTTGTTTTTACTTATTACCTTTTACGTTATTATTATTGCTAGTAATTTCAAGTTTAATCATAAAATCAAGTTGGCTATCTTCTACAATATGTATTCACTTGTTTTGAGTAGTGTTTAGAGTTAGCAAGTTGATATCATAAATTCATACCCTTTCAAATGTTAATGCTTCGATTCCATCATGTGTGAGTAGTTTACTTTGGCTAGGCTAAGACTTATCACCATGTATACATGGCTAATGGTTTAGATTTGTTTAGCTATCATCCTAGTGTCATTGGATTGAGTGCCAATGTTGATTTTCATAGGTAATCCAAGCTTAGAAATCATTTATACTCCATAAGAATAAGTAGGTATTGTGCTTGGAGAGGATGAATGTATGCTATATATCTTGAAATAACTTTAGCTCCATAACAATAGACAGTGGAACATGTTTTGGAATGCTTTAATTGCTCGAGAGAAAACAGTAGTATTTATGATGCACTTTTCCTTATAACCGATACCCATGTCGTTAGGTCAAAGATTAGTAACAACTATTTTGGTTAGAAGACCTACAATTTGCCTCTTTATTATCTTGTTTATTTAAATTATCCTTGTATTGCTATTAGATTTAAACTCATTTAGTTCTTTGCATCTATTTGTTGCTTTACGCCTTGTAGTAGTTATTTATATTTGCTTGTTGAGTTGTTTTAATATCACAATGAATCATCCATATATGGTGTATAGTCTTGAACCGGCTAATTGAATCAAAGCTCTTTAATATTCCTTCATTCGACTCATACTTGTAGCGTGTACTCAATAACGTCGTACACTTAAAAGTATAACTACTAAGGAGAAAAAATCCCGAACAATTAAACTTCTGCCTTTCCAATAAAATACACTTAGAAACGCCAATCCTAAACCCCAAACCATTCGGAAAATACAAATAACCCCTAAGATTAGAACTATACGTAGGTTTTGTATCAATAAATCAATGATAAAGCTACATAAGTCAATCATTGATAGTAAAGGTCTTATGAAGTTTGGTTATACACGAAAAATGGACATATAGTCACCGATAACTACATTACTAAAATTACCCATCTCGGAATAATAATTGGCGGCTAAGAGAATATAATTGGATAGCAGAGGCATACAAAGAAAAATGATTCAGCACTAACTTGTCACAGAATGCTAACATTTGGATTAATGATAATGGAGAGTGTGCTTAAACCCTCCATATGACAAGCTACAAGCTCAAATAAATATCTCTTGGTTCTGATAGGCTATCTAGTAAAGGGCTGGAGCTACTAGTGGGCAAAGGTAGTCTACGGCCTTCTCAAGAATCAGTAAAATATAGCATCTATTTTACAGTATCTATGGTATTTGCCTACATATTATTTTATCTATACGTTTGCGTCTCAATTCTTACTTGTCTTGCTGCCAATGTAACAAAGTTTAGCCTAAAATTCTTACAATTTCCGACCCTCAAAAGTCATAACCTAAACATCATACTGTAATGTTAAAATGAAAAGTGTTGTCCTAGCTCACTTTTATTTATGATCCAACTCGTCAATTCACTCATCTTTCAGAAAAACATTCGTTCAAACATCAATCGATGCAATCCCAATTTATCAAAAGTATAATATTCGAATTCAAATTCCATAAAATCCGTGAAAAAAAATAAAGTAAATCAGTAAATGATAGATTAGAAGTAAAAAAACGACATATACCTTATGTTTACGGGCAAATCCTCAAGCTGAGAACGAAAAGTGGCTAACTGCTCCTTCATAAGATCAGTTCTCAATTTGGCTACATTTTCACCGAGTAATCGGTATTGATCCTGTATAGTTTCACTTTAAAATCAATTAATTTCAAATGGAAGAAAAACGGATGCTAGTATGGAATAAAAGAAGCAATGAAGAACTTGCCCTAGCAGCAGCAGCTGTCTGTAAACCTCCAATTCCAGGCCTCCGCCTCATTCGAATTTGAGGAAAAGTAGGGCAGCCTCGGCCGACGGTGAGACACGAACGGTGGCTTCAAGTGATGAATGATGTTAGACGATGGATTAGTGGAGGTATGGCCGGAGCAGATGAAACGTTTTTGCAGAGAGAAGGGCGTCAGGAACAGGAAGTTATTACGCACTAGTTTCTCATGAAGGAGCGGTTACATTGTTCAGATTGTTGGAAGAGAACGTCTCTCATCGGGCTGCCCCATCGGACTGGCACATTGTATTATTAAAAAAAAGGAAAATTACAATACAAACGTACATATAGCATTCAATTACTTTTTTTTTAAACACAAATTCTTACTTGATACCGTATTTTGTAAAGACGGCTCTCAAAAGTCCAGTCCAATTCTAAATATATATTGTTACAACTCTAAATATAGATTTGGGCTGGACTTTTGAGAATAAATAACAGTCAAGTTCAGCCAAGGTTTGAAGTCCTCGAAGGAAAGAATTCATAGTCCATACAAATCTTTTCATTGGCTAACCTTGTATCCCATCTAACTACTAAAGGGGCTGACTTATAGTTGTTTCTTTTGACACAACTACACCGAAAACAGTAAAACCCAACAACACATGTGTTCAAATAAAAAATACAGTCATAGATGAGATGAATAGGAAAAAGACCCTCAACTTTATTCTCAATGGCTGACACAACCGATATGGAGTCTCCTTCAAGATGGACATGGTTATACCTAAATCTCACCGCCAACTCAATACCGTATAGCGCAACAACTGCCTCACAGACGTCCACGGCCTGATTGGAATGCACCCTTCGAACACTAGCCACCAACACCTTCCTATTATCATCATGAATGACAAACCTCCAGACCACGATTTGCTCCTGTAGCCACATTACGCCGCCACACACTCACGCATTAAACATAAAAAACTTGTCATTAGTTGTGGAAAACAAAAACACAAAAGATGAGCCACGGCTCAGTGGATAATTACTCTAGCATGTCAAACTATTAATACTTAACAACATTTGACTTTAAAATAATATTTGCAAACCACAAAATCTTAAAAGTACTTTTATATTTAGTATAAATAAAGATATACTCATCATAATCATCATAAATCATATCATATCATCATAAATACTATTAAAAGAACTGTATAATGACAAATGGCGGCTCTTTAGAGCTTTGCCAAATGTCATGATTTTATAGGACTTTATTTGATTGCGTGATATTAAATTATCCAGTTGACAAACATTTTCTGAAAAATTATAATTGTAATTAAATTAAACTTAAACATAAGTTCTAATTTTTTTTTTGAAATCATAAGTTCTAATTTTTTAAGATATCTTATAACTGTTAAAATTAACCTTTGACTGAACTTTAAAAGATATGTCTTTTTATTTATTTTCGTAAATTAAATTTTATTATAAATAACAATTTTAAATATCTGTGTATTGCACGGGTTTCTATACTAGTATAGTATAAAACACTTGAATCGTCACACTTTGTAAATACTCAAATAAAAACACTTGAATTATCACACTTTAAAAATTTATTCACAATATCCATTTATATAATGTCACAAAAATAACACATCTCCTTTCATGGACTCCTCCTAAAAGGTCGATCCACCAGACACCTTAGGGAGGTAATTTATCTTTGGCAATATAGACACATGTCACGTTTAGGTGCACCAAGATTAACCTACCCTACACAGTCCGGAACAAAAGCTAGTTTTCACACTTTAATTTAAAGATTCAATAACTTGTGCTTAGATTGAAGACATTTAAATTTTACTTTCTACGAAAACAAAGATCACCATTTTTTTTACTACACACAAAAATTATAATTTATAATTTCTTGAAGTTCGAATAGAACATCACCAAATAAAGTACTTAATTAGTTTATAAAAAAACAGAGAAAAAACTTTCATAAAAAACTTTTGAAAGAAAAAACATTCATAAAAAACTTTCAAAAGGAAAACTTTCGACGACATTCACTCCAATTTAATTATAACTTTGTTTCGGTAATGAAACGAAGAAGTGTAAAGACACTTAAAAATACCTGGAGATAGGTGTAATCGGGGACGATTGTCAATATGCTTGATTCTTCCGATGATGAGACCTCAAATCCTGCAATACAACGTTAGCCTTGCCCGGAGGTGGTTTCCCGGAAGACCCCTCCGACGCTCAAGTTAGATCGGGAAACCGAAACTAATGAATATATGATAATTAATGAAAACTGAATAACGGATTGTAGGATGAGTTCAGATCATGAAGGATATTTGATTACATATCGATCGTAAGTATGAGGGCGGTGTATTTTTATGGTGTATGGTAAGAAGATGAAAAGTTAGTCCCCTCTTATAATGAATGTAACCTCTATTTATAATGGTCGAAGGAGGTTATCATAGATGATAGTGTGCGGTTACCATCGGTTACATGAGATAGTTATTTTAGGAAGTTATTTGACCAAGGGGGCGGTTTATGGTTTGACTAAATAAATTATGGGATAATAATTGACCCCGTAACATTAGCCCCACGCATGAAGAGTGATAGAGGAGGTAATTTTATGTAGCGAGGTTATCAATCTTTATGCGGAAAATAAATATACCTGTGATGCGAACCCATTAAATGTTCGGAAGAAACCATACAGTAAGGTCCAAATAAAATAGACTTTGAATTCTTGTCTCGATGAGTCCATACTTGGTTGAAGCCCCATGAATAATAAATATTTGGCCTAAGGGCCCAATAAGATGATATGGTATTTGAGCGTGATATAATGATATGGCCCAGCAGCCAATCACCTGGGACTTAGATAAGGAATCATACTAGTGAATCCTTCGAAGATGAATATTGATCGGACATAGGTCCGCATTGATGAATATAGATCGGACATAGGCCCGCATTGCTGAATATTGATCGGACATAGGTCCGCATTGCCCAGCCGTCAATCACCCGGGACTTAGATAAGGAATCAAACTATGTGAATCCTTTGAACATTGATAGAAACTGAATACTGATTACTGAATAGTGAATGCTGAATACTGAATATTGAATAGTGATTGGTTGCCAAGTACGTCTGACAAGCTGTTAGTGTTGAAACATCAAGTACGTCTGATGTTTATACTGACTGATCGGTAATGATGGACCGTAAATGCTTACATTAAATGAAAACGCAATTTCAAAGTACTGACAATGCTGAAAATACTGAAAACACTGATACTATGACCGATGATATGACTAAGCATGTTAGAGTTATCAAACTAGATGACATTCGCAAGGATCTCACTTTCAACAAGGTGAAAGTTTAATAATGAAGATGAATACTAAAAAAATATCGCCCAAAATCAATCATTTTGAGACTTAAATAATAATATGACTTTAAAACTAAGTGAAAGCTTAGGTGATTCCATAACATTACAAATAAAGTCCACATTGCGAAACTTCAATAATAATAATGACTTTCATACTAGGTGAAAGTTCAGATGACTTCATCACGTTTTGGGACTTCAACAATAACATGGCTTTCAAACTAAGTGAAAGCTCGGAGAACTTATACATTCATCATTAAAAACCACATATAAGTAAGATCCAATATAAATACTGGTGAAGTATTGAATTCCCACGTAGATAAACGATTTGTTTAATATGTGCCAATATCAATCATAGTTCGTCACGTTTCACGCTGACCCATGAATACAACAAATTCGAAACACCCGATATATGTTGATGATTAAAAGCAAGAATGACCATATGATCATCATCAGATTAACATAATATTCTTCACTTGGCAATACTAATCAAAGACTTGCACCCTATATGCACGTAGCAATTCATGAGAAGATGATGGTGATATTTCTCTCCATATATCGAGTCACCTAAGATGGTTCTTTCACGGGTGGATGGTTTGAACCATTATCAGATCATACCCGGATCCAGCCAATACAGTCGTCACTGTAGGTGTATTCCGAGGATCCGATGTAGAGAGTTTGAACCATAATCAGATCATACCCGGATCCAACCAATACAGTCGTCACTATAGGTTGTTTTCCAGGGATCCGATATAAAGAGTTTGAACCATTGTTAGATCGCACCCGAATCCAACCAATCATTGAATTAGGCAAAATTTGGACTAATTTTTTAGGCCGAAACCACTTAGTTGAAGTTAGTTTGGAAACTTTCTACGGGTCATCTATTCCTCTAGATAGTGCATCAGACCGAACTTCAACATTTGAGACTGTATTTTAGTCAATTGAAGTTGGTGTGGAAACATTCTATGGATCTAATAACCCTTTAAGAAGGTACATCAAACCAAACTCCAATATTCGATGATTATCTTTCGTAGCCAACATCACATACAAAGTAATATTATGGTCATATACTTTATACCAATAAAGAGAGTCAAACTGATCAATATGTGGATTGTGGACTGATTTTTTATACCGAAAGCCCTTAGTTGTAGCTAGTTTGGAAACGTTCTACGGGTCATCTAATTTTTTAGATAGTACATCAAACCGAACTTCAAAATAAGGACTAAAATTCTTGGTCAGTTAAAGTTGGTTTGGAACCATTCTACGGATCTAATAACCCTTTAAGAAGGTGCATCAAACCAAACTCCAACATTGGATGAATAAAAGTAATAAGATCCAACTTTTATATCCGCAAATAATGCAAAAACTTGAAATAATTTGGCCCAAAAATTCTAAATTAGAAGAGTAAAAAAAAAATAATAGTCCTCGTAAGTGTATTGGCCCAAGAATAATTCGGCTTTCCATTTAGCCCAATATAATAATATAAATAGTCATCACTGCATTATAATTTTTATATTTCGTCTCATTTCCCAGCAATATGATCTTTAAACTCATTTTGTAGTAATTGAGAACTACAAATTTTCAAGCAAGAAGAAAAATGGCATTTTGATATATTTAATGCACTCCTTCAATGTTTGTTAATTTTATAAAATGGAGGAAGAAAGACATCCTGGAAAATTCAGATATAGAAAAGGAAAATTTGCCAAGAATAATCCCAACTATCACCCGTTGGCCAGAAATAATCCCAACTATTGATTATTTTTTAATAATCCTAACTATTGATAACGTTTGCTGAAAACAATCCCATTTGGTTTTCAACCGGCTGTAGCAGGTTAAATTAAGTAATTTTACCTAATTTGATGAAGCAAACTTAAAAACAAAAGGTAAAAAAATTACTTAACTAAACTTGCTATAGCCAGTTGAAAAACAAATGGGACTGTTTTCAGCAAACTTCATCAATAGTTAGGATTATTTGAAAATAATCAATAGTTGGGATTATTTCTGGCCAACGGGTGATAGTTGGGATTATTCTTGGCAGATTTTCCTATAGAAAAGACCTAATTGAATAACCAACAAATTTGGAAGTTGGCATATGATTCCAATATTAGCAGGAAGCCAGGAAGCGATTACCGTTCAAAATGAATTAGCATTTGTAATTAGAAACTTGCGAAGGTGTCCGTGGTTGAATAAATTATGACAAAGATCATCTTGAAATTGAAGATGTGATGTTGACATAATATTTGTGTTGAAATCGAGACTTGCAGGAAACCATTCATCACATTTCATTAAGAGTTTTAATGAGACACTAATGAAAAAATAAATGATCTCTTTTCATTTGAGAAGGGTTTAGTATATAGGGTCATCGTCCCTTCTGCCAAAAATCCATCTTATTAATGGGTAAACTCTAATTTTTAATATGATCAGGAAGTGCAAAACTGTTTCGGTCGATCCTCACAGACGGCGCCAAACTGTTTCGGTAATGAAATGAGGAAGTGTAAAGACACTTAAAAATACCTGGAGATAGGTGTAACCGGGGACGATTGTCAATATGCTTGATTCTTCCGATGATGAGACCTCAAATCCTGCAATACAACGTTAGCCTTGCCCGGGGGTGGTTTCCCGGAAAACCCCTTCGACGTTCAAGTCAGATCGGGAAACCGAAACTAATGAATATATGATAATTAATGAAAACTGAATAACGGATTGTAGGATGAGTTCAGATCATGAAGGATATTTGATTACATATCGATCATAAGTATGAGGGCGGTGTATTTTTATGGAGTATGGTAAGAAGATGAAAAGTTAGTCCCCTCTTATAATGAATGTAACCTCTATTCATAATGGTCGAAGGAGGTTATCATAGATGATAGTGTGCGGTTACATGAGATAGTTATTTTAGGAAGTTATTTGACCAAGGGGGGCGGTTTATGGTTTGACTAAATAAATTACGGGATAATAATTGACCCCGTAACAAACTTAGTACTTGAAAATAAAATCTTAGCAGGATCACACTCAGTTGTAAGAAAATATAAGTATTAAATTTTTAGAGAAAACCATTGACAAATACTAAAATGCTATAAAAGCCTATACCGTAACATGATTTTCAAATAAAACTTTAATGTAAACTTTTATACTATTTAAGGGTTAGACATAACTACTCACATTGTAATAGGACAAGATCAGACGAAAAAAGAGAATGTAATTACGCTTCCGGATCAATGTCAACTCGACGTCGAGACCCAACACCGACACTATACTTACAGATTATTACATAACCTATATTGCTATTAAAATGAATGGGATAAGACTAGTGTTTGATGAGTATGTGACTCCCCATAGAAAGGGTATATATAGTGAGAAATGAGAAAAGTGAACGGACCCATAACTGTTTTATAACAATGGAGATACAGAGGAAATGAAGTATGGTAAGATGAAAGTTGAAAGAGTTAAAGTATGATTACTTTCTATTGTAGTGGACATTAACTATGCATTGTTATTATTATTAGGGGTATTCTATATGGTAAGCACGAATTATAGCAAAAGGCATGTGGTAGCAAATCTTGAAAAAAGTTCCACAAAATAACATTGTACTTTTGGAAATTAAGTTGCCGTAACATTATGAACCAAAAGACGTTTGATTTTTCGTTATCCTGGGAGATTTTCTTTTTTCCCTTGTTTTCTTCTTTTTTCATCTTCTCTATCTTCATCTATCTTCTTCTTCCCTCCATCTTCTTTCATCCAAGTTCTTCTTCTCCTCTCACTATCTCCATTTTCAATTGCCAAATCATCTCCATTTTTTTTCTTGATTTGTGTTTTTGTAGATTATCATGGGTAGTTTTTTCTTTTTAGCCACAATCCAACTGGAGGAGATTGGGCCTTATTATGATCATTCAAATCAGCAAGTGTTGTAGGATCCACGTAATTGATTGAATTAAAAACCTAGACTACTATCCGAAAAGAAGTTTGAATTGGGTTGAATTTGATTATTTGAAGGGTCAATAAGGTTCAAGGAAGTAATGTCTTTAGATGAGTCTTTGTCGTTTAACAAATTGGCATAATTAAAAAACTCATCATAATTAGAAAACATAACTCCATTGCCAGTTTGGTACCAATTGCTAAAACCTTTAGGGAATTCACCATAATGAAACCCTATCACTATTTTCTATAAAAAAAACCCAAAATCCCAAAAACTTGAAGATCACACAGGAAAAGTATTAAAAATCTAACTCATAAAAGAAAAAACTACCTAGGATAAACTAAGAAACACAAATCAAAATGGAGATGGAGATGATTTGGCAACTGAAAATGGTGAAAGGAGAAGAAGAAGAAGATGAGGAAGATGGAGAAGATGGATGAAGAAGAAAATAAAGGCAAAAAGGAAATTTGAAGATAATGGAAAAACAAACGTTTTGCGGTTCATAATGTTACGACAGCTTGAATTCCAAAAGTACAATAATATTTTGTGGAGTTTTATTGAAGATTTGTCCTTTTCCAATAGTTCGTGCCTACCACGTAGAATATCCCTTATTTCTTAGTTCATATATTGATGATTATTTCAACACAATCTTGTATACCAAAATAGCTTTGTGTTCCAAGTTTCATGCAAAACAAACCAAATTTGAGCTACTTTATGTACGAAAGTGCCAAAAACGCTTAAAAACCAATAAAATTGCAACTTAACATGTAATTTCGAGCATATGACTATTATTTTCGATTCTAACCATTTAAACACAATAATAAATACCAAGTAGCTTTGTGTGCTACGTTTCAAGCAAATCAAACCAAATTTGAGCTACTTTATGTGCGAAAGCCAAAAACGCATAAAAACCCTTAAAATCGCAACTTAACACGTAATTTCAAGCACATGACTATTATTTTCGATTCTAACCATTATAACACAATAATATATACAAAATAGTGTTGGTTATTGTGTGTCAAGTTTCATCAAAAGAATGCTAATAGTGGTAGTGGGAGTCCGTTAGTAGGGTCTCTTCATTGATATCATTGTTAATTGGTGGGGCATCTTCAGCAATACGCTTTCATCTAACAAGTCGGTCGTCAATATCCTCTTTGTCACCCGACTTCCCTTCGGAGTCATAATTATCATCAATCATGTCCATCTCTTTCTTAGGATCATAGTCCTTATCCGACTCAACTGTGATGCTCATTATTTGAAGTCCCAATCTCATGGACAATTTCGTCTCTCAAAAGATGATTGGGACTTTATGTCCTTCAATAGTAATACCACAAGTGCAAGACGTAGTTTAGTACGACGCAAGTACGATTCGAATCGACAGGGAGTGGGGGACTAAGTCAATAGTTTCTCGATCGATTAGTGTGTTCGAAAACGTAAAATATGATGTTTAGAGGTAGAAATAATTGAAGCAAACAATTTCAAAAGAACGAAATGAAATGCGAAACATAAAAGTAATTAAGAATACAATGAACTAAAGCAAAGATGATATGATCAATAAACTAAAAAGGCATAGGCTAGGCTTTCTCACCAAGGTAATGGTTTTAACTTCGACCTAAGGTCATGGATGTTTTGTTATGAGGAAGAACGTATAATAAATACTAATGTTCTCTCTCAAGAAACAACAGCTTCCTAAATCATACTCAACTACCTATTCTCATGGAGCTAAGCATAACTTAAGACATGGAGCACACATTCATTAATTCCAATCAAAACATATACATATTCTCATGGAAATGATTCAACTTTTAAGCATATATTGTCGTTAAAAATCGACTCTCGCCCTCTATTCAACGACACTACACATGATAGAAAAATCTATGGTAAACCATAAACAACACAACCAAGCTAAAGGTAAAGAAAGCAATTTATACTACATAATGGAGAGAATGCCTAGCCTAAGCCAAAATAAACTACTCGCTCATAATCATGTTTAAGTTGTAAATTGTAAACAAGTCAAGAACTATGGATAAATAAATTAAACTAGAGTATTCTAAGGAGATGAGAGTAATATAAGTTGAAGAGCAACAAGCATGATATATGAAACGAAAGGCAAACAATAACTAAATGACATGAATTGAAATCAATGTAAGTAAAGATAAAGTTACTCTTTGATGAACAAGATGAATTGATGATTCAAAGCAATACCTTCCAAAATCTTCAATAGTGATACACCAATGGTTGAAGAATTCAAATTGCAAAATGTTACAATAAAGGGTGAAATTAAGTTTGAATTATAATTGAAAGTGCTTAATTGAAAGAAAACTATGCTAAACACTAATTCTTAATTGAAATGAAAGCAAAGCTAAGTAAACATAGAAATTACCCCTAAAATGAAAGGTAAATTCTCAGATGATGAGCTCCCTCTTCCTCTTCTCTATTTATAAACTTCAAAGCAAGTTGGGGGGGAGGGGGTGGTGGTTTCATGATTGCTCCACCACTAGGTTGTAAGAGGGAGGTGCCACCCCTAGTGGATAGGGTAGGGTGGCTGGGAAGTCTTTAGCAGCAGCAATTAGAAGAAATCAAATGTAATTGGACCTCGATGCCTTTTGAAAAGGGTGGCTGGGAAGTCTTTGGCAGCTCCACCACCACTAGGTTGTGGGAGGGAGGTGTCGCCCATTTCGCTTGACCCGAGCGAGCTTGCTCGACCAGTCGACCATCATCAGGTCTACCATCAAAAACTTTAAAAAATGGACAGAACGTGAAAATTAGATCAGCTCAACCCGAGCCACCTTGCTGTACCAGTTGAGCGGATGCTATGTGCCTTTGTCTTGAATTCTGCCAATGATCAGAACCTACTAGCAGTTAGAGTGCAACTCGCTCGACCCGAGCCACTTCGCTCGAGCGGTCTTTAGGAGGGTGATTCTCAGCTTTCAATCTTAATTTTATGCTCCTGAACTGCTTGAGCTATCTTAGCTCGACCTTATTCTAGTCGAGTGGGTCTTTTGAGGCCTTGTTCCCTCGAGCCTTCGGAGTTGGGTGAGCAACATATGCATCAACAGTGTGTTAATGTAGGCTTGGTTTAATGACTTTTACCTGAAATGCAACAAAACAACTAAACACCAAACCAAGCGTAAAAATCCTAAATAAAACAAGCATATCTGTATCAAATTCCAACATAATCCAACTAAACAATAGAGATAAAATATAGCTAACAAAAGATGCATCGTAGATGAGCACCTGAATGAGTATATAGCCCACCCCTATGCTGTTTAAAGTGGCCTGTTTCCTGGTCTCCCCCTTCCAATGGCTTTTTTCCCTACGGGGGTTTTTTTATGCCGGCGGGTTGGGGATCCTAGGTTACAGTGTGGTGTTCTTTTTCCTCTTTTTATAATATTTCCAAATTTTCAAATATATATATATATATATATATATATATATATATATATATATATATATATATATATATATATATATATATATATATATATATATATATATATATATATATATATATATATATATATATATATATTATATATATATATATATATATATATATATATATATATATATATATATATATATATATATATATATATATATATATATATATATATATATATATATATATATATATATATATATATATATATATATATATAGGGGAGGGATCCAATGAGAAGGGGTGTGAAAATGAGAAGGGTGAGAAGGATTATCCACCGTTGATCTATGTAAGATCTAACGGTTTTAAAAAAAGCAAAAAGAAACCGGTTCATGTTTAACATTTTCATTCTAAATATTCATTCAAGAACAACTTTCTCTCTTTTCAAATCCCAACTATTCTTCTCCTTCGAAATCTGAGTAGCAACTCTCAAAATCTGCTTATTTCTTCATCTCTTCTTGAATTAAGGTAAGTTTTTCGTTTTAGATTGAAGTTTTAGTTTTCAGTTTTAATTTTTTCACTTTCATATCATTTTCAGTTTTCGATTTTTAGGGTTTATGAACTAAAAATCGAAAGATCCATCAACAATGTTAACAAATGAAGAATCAGAAAGTTCCATCAATAATGTTAACAAGAATTCTCAAATTCATCTTTACAATTGGTTGAATTAGAAGGTATTCTTTTTTGAAATATGAATTTTTATGGTTTTTGAACCAAAAATCGAAATTGTTTGTAAATTGGGCGTTTTTTAGAAATAAATTAATTGACTTTGTTATATGTTCTTATAGATTACTTATGCGAAATGAAATCTGAATTAGGGGAAATCTGATGTGAAACAATATTCCTAAAAAAAGATTATAATGAGCTTGAAGAAGGTTACTATGTCTTTGGAAATGGTTACTATGTATTATAATTTTAAGCCTATTAGCTTAATTTGGTCGAGCACTGTGTATTTGTGTTTACATTGCACAGAGGATGTGTGTTCAAATCCTACATAGGCTCCTACTTGTTAGGCTAAATCTGTTTACTCGAGAATATTGTGAAAAAACCAATTCAAAAGTATACTTATAAATAACTAAGGGATGGTTAAGAAGTGAATATAATTATGTATAGTTGTTGTCTTCTCTGTAGTATTCGTGAAAAAACTTTGCTGAATTAATGATATACTATGTTTTTAAAAAATGATAATATGCTCTGATTAAAGGTTACTATGTTCATTTAAAAAGTTACTATGTCCTTAGAATAAGATACTATGTTCGTAGTAAAGGATACTATATGATTATAATGAGTTAATATAAATGATAGCCTATGTAGGATTCGAACCTACATCCTCCATACAAAGAAGAACAGAGTGCTCTACCAATTGAGCTAATAGGCTTAATGAGTCATAAAAAAATCACTATCAGGGAAAACAAAAAAATAGATTCATTGATAAAGAATCGATCAATACCAAAAAAGAAAGTAACTATGTTTAAAAAAAATGTTACTATGTTGAAAAAGAAAGTAACGATGATAAACAATGTGAATAATATGAGAAAAAGGTATAAAGAAAGAAATAATGAGTCATAAACCTAAAATCTTCCAAGAACAAAAAGCTGCATAACCATGAAATTGAAAACGAAAAAATCAATGACAAATCAGTAAACACCAAAAATCGCAGAATAAACCTTAAAAACACACAAGAATCGAAGAAAAAAGCTTTCAAAAACCTAAAAACTAAAAAAAAGAAAAACGCAATAATTAGTGGGTAATAACATACCAGATGAATAATGCACGACCCTAAAAGCTTCGAAGAATAAAAATGGCAGAGAAGCCTTAAAGTTGTGAAGAAGATGAAGGAATAGAGTAAATCAGTGGGTAAGATGAGTAAAATCACATGAAAGAGAGAGAAAGAAAAGAAATGGCATTAGAGAGAAAATCAAATGGGTTTATCACTAACAAAAGAAATCAATGAATATATATTATTTTTTTATTTTTTATTTTTTTTATTTTTTATATTTCTATTTTTTAATTTTTTTTGTTTTCTTTTATTTTAATAATTATATATATATATATATATATAAATATATATATATATATATATATATATTATATATATATATATATATATATATATATATATATATATATATATATATATAAATATATATATATATATATATATATATATATATATATATATATATATATATATATATATATATATATATATATATATTATATATATATATATATATATATATATATATATATATATATATATATATATATATCTATATTATATATATATATATATATATATATATATATATATATATATATATATTATACTATATACACGGGCAAGATCGGGTGAAAACACTTAAAATGAAGAAAATTGAAAACAGCCCAATCTAACCGTTGGATTAAATCAAAGGTTCAGATTGATTTTCACAATTAGGGTTTCTATGTCAAAATCATTTTTTTCCATTTCATTTTCTCTTTTCTCTCTATCTCCCTTCTCTCCTCTCTATCTCCTTATTAGTTTTCAGAAAATTTCTATAATATTGTACTTCAAATAATCATTCAATCATTCATTCTTAACATTTTTCACATACTTAAAATGTATATATGAATTAAACAAAAAAATACCAATATTGGTGGACAAACACTAAATTTCAAGTCATCCACCGCTCCATATGTACGGTTGTCTAGTATTTGAATTTTCTTCAAGTGAAAATTTACAACCACACAATAATAGTGGCTATCACAAATAACTGACAGCGCCGTTACTGAGATTTCAGTGGCCCGGGGCAAAGATATAAATTGGGGCCCTATTTCACATGAAATACCAAAAAAATTTGAAATTTTTGGGTATGCAAAAAAAATGATAAGAAAAAGAGCAAAAACACCTGATAAATATCTTCTAGGCAACATTATATGAAATAATGAAAATTAATAAAAGTATAAAAAAGAGCAAAAACACCTGATAATTGAAGATTTAACACCAAATTCTGCTCAATGCCTCGATTTGAACAATTGCACTCCAAATAATATCTCAAATCTGAAATTATGAAAATACAGTACATGTTATACACTAGTATTGTTAAGAAAATCAATTTATCAAACAAATAAGAATATAATTACCAAGGATTCATCTGATTTATCAATTCTGCTCAATGCCTCAATTTGAACTATTGCCCATTGTTTCACCAAGGATTCAAGATTTCAAGGAACTAAACTCAACCAATTAATTAAATATTTTTTCCCAATTTTTTTTCCCCAATTAGGAACTCAGCCAGTGCACTGTGCACATCAAAAATTTTTTCCCAATAAATAAAAATTAGACGAGCAAAATCCCGTTGAAAATTGATGAGCAAAATTACCGTTTTTGATGTTTTCCTCTTCAATTGAATGAAATCTCGAAAGGCGAAACAACCCCAAGCCCAATTCATCTGACTGAAATTTGTATACAAATACATCTTGGGGATTAGATTGAAGATTGAACGTTTTTTTTTTGTAGAAATCAAATTACTTTGGAAAGATCTAGAAATTATGGCTGAAATTACGGGAAAGAAGTTGAGGAGAGATTTTCTAAATATTAGGGTAAAGAAATTAGGAGAAAGAAGTTGAGGAGCTTTTTTTGGAAAAATTATGGCTGAAGAAACGGTGTTGTCGGCTGTTGAGGAGGATAAAGGTTTTTGGGGGCCCACAATTGAGGAGATAAGTATTAAACGGTGATGGCAGTCCTAGTACTAGTTGAGGAGATTTTCAATTAAAGTTTTTTTATTTTTTTAATTCTATTTAGGGCCTTCTATTAACAAATAGTAACGTGGGCTTTTTTTTGGGGGCCCAGGGCGGTTGCCCCAGTAGCCCTGGTCCAGCGACGGGCCTGATAACTGAAATGAATATCTATAAAGAAAAAAAACAATATTAAAATATATGTATGTTTTTAATGGCTATGTATACCTTAAACTATTCTATGTACACACAATGAAATGAACATAAAAGTGCCAATTTTGCAGACAAAAATCTTTGTTTCAAACGATGTACAGCAATGTACTTCTTCATTGCTATTTTTAAATCTTCATGTTTATCTCCATTGTGATTGCTATTTTTAATTCTTCATGTTTATCTCCATTGTGATTATCATCAAACATTTGTTGAATAATAACCTACAAAAAAACAGTGAAAGTAGTGAACATATATATGAGATAGACCAATGTATGGTATTAAACACTATGTTAATATATATGTAGCATATCATAAATATGCTACATAATTTGCTACAAAAAAACACTATATTAATATGGGTTTTTTTATGAAAAACAGCCTTAAAGTTTACCCTTTTTATGAATTACAGCCTCAAAGTTTTTTTTTTTATGAATTACAGCCTCAAACTTTTAAAAGTAACCAGTATTACGGCCAAGTTACCGTTGATTATCATTTCAACCGTTGACCATCCCTTTTCCCAGTCACTAACCAAAGGCTGGTTACCTTCATCCCCAATCATCTTTCTCTCTCTTCCTCCTCCTTCTCCATCCTCCATTAATCTTCAAAGTCACCAATAATCTTCAACCCAATTTCTCTCCAATGTCCAAACCCTAAATTTCTTTCCACCATTAATCTCTCTTCATCACTTTCCATATTTTGTTATCTTCAAAGACCCAATCAAAGACCCAATCGCTCAAATTTCTCTGCAAATCAAATTGAACAAAATAACCTAGATGAAGAGTGATTCATTACAGTAACAGAAGCATTATCAAATTCATCATACTGAATATACAGATATGTAAGCTCTTTCCAGTGCTGCTGTTCATCGCAGGCTCTGATTAGTTTGGGTATATTCACCATCCACCCTAGGCTCCTTGATTTGTTGTCTAACCATAAGAAGATACTTAATCAAGTCATGGTAGACGTCTGCATCTCCAGCAGCACGAATCACATCCAAAAATTGTGTGGCATCCTCAGCGCGTATAAATGACTCGATTGCATCACTGACCAACCCAGCCCTCAACTCAGTTTTTAGAAGCTAAAATAAAATTTAGTTTGATGCATATCAATGCAAATTAAATGGGTTTTAATTTGATGAATGAACTAAAACCCAAAAATTAAAATGGGTTGTGGAAAGATTGAGATTAAGAGAGATTAATGTGGGTTTTAATTTGATGAATTAACTAAAAACCTAGAAATTGAATTGTGGGTTTTAATTTGATGAATTAACTAAAACCCAGAAATTAAAATGGGTTGTGGAAAGATTGAGATTAAGAGAGATTAATGTGGGTTTTAATTTGATGAATTAACTAAAAACCTAGAAATTGAATTGTGGGTTTTAATTTGATGAATGAACTAAAACCCAGAAATAAAATGGTTGTGGAAAGATTGAGATTAAGAGAGATTAATGTGGGTTTTAATTTGATGAATTAACTAAAAACCTAGAAATTGAATTGTGGGTTTTAATTTGATGAATGAACTAAAACCCAGAAATTAAAATGGTTGTGGAAAGATTGAGATTAAGAGAGATTAATGTGGGTTTTAATTTGATAAATTAACTAAAAACCTAGAAATTGAATTGTGTGTTTTAATTTGATGAATTAACTAAAACCCAGAAATTAAAATGGGTTGTGGAAAGATTGAGATTAAGAGAGATTAATGTGGGTTGAAGATTAATGGTGAATTCAAAGATTAATGGAGGATGGAGAAGGAGGAGGAAGAGAGAGAAAGATGATTGGGGATGAAGGTAACCAGCCTTTGGTTGGTGACTGGGAAAAGGGATGGTCAACGGTTGAAATGGTGGTCAACGGTAACTTGGCCGTAATACTGGTCACTTTTAAAAGTTTGAGGCTGTAATTCATAAAAAAAAACTTTGAGGCTGTAATTCATAAAAAGGGTAAACTTTGAGGCTGTTTTTCATAAAAAACTCTATTAATATATATGTATGGTATTAAACTACTATGTACCCCTTAAACTAATGTATGTATACCATAAACGAATATAATCATAACCTCCTTAAACTAATGTATGTATACCCTTAATGAATAAAATACATTTAAATTCTGCTTTATACGAGATAGAATAGAATCATAAGGAAAAAATAGTGAAAGTAGATTACCATATGAAACAGATCAAAGAAAAACCGATAATCATCTTGTCCGGACTTTTAAATTCTGCTTCACATGCTCATTTAAGATGAAACACCAAGTTTCAATGATTGAAGAATGAATTTCTTGAGAAGCAACCAAAGTTCGCATATTTTCTCTTGTAATTGTCCTTCCTTTTTGAAATGAACATAAATATTCACTGGAAACTAATTTTTAAAAAGTCTATTACAATGAATTTTAAAAAATCAACATATAAAGTACCAATAAATTGGAAAATATCTTAGATTTGATTTATCATCAACAAAAAAAAGTAATCCATAAGCTTTTGTTGTATTTGAGACAGACACTTCATTTGTTTTTTATGTTCAACTAGATAACTTAAAAAAAAAAATTTGACTTCTACATTCTTTGGTCCACAATCAAAGTCACAAAATGAACACAAAAAATCTTCAGTGATCTGAACAGCAGCCTAAATAAAAAGGGATTATATCAGTTTATTCTGCACAATAATGTTGCTGTTGAAATATAAATGCCCTAATTCCATTTATCTACATCTAAACTCTTTTATAAATATGTAAAGAATGCTATTTTAAATTCATCTTTTAACCAATATAAAAACTTACATCGTGACAAGCTTTATCACACTATTACAAATCATCACTTGTGCCACTAATTATGCCCCGGAAATTCAAAATCCGTGGCAAGTTTTGATCTTGCCATGGGAAAATAGGTTTCAAGACAATATCTCACAATCATACCCAAAATTCTTGCCACGAGTAAATATATATCGTGGCAAAGATGCACTTGTGCCACAAAGTATACCACGGGTAAATATACCGTGGCAAACAAACACTTGTGCCACGGGTAATTTAATATCGTGGCAAACAAGCACTTGCGCCACAAATCTTGCCACGGGAATTTTTTTTTGTGGCAAACAAAAACTTTTATTAACAATTATGTCACTAGGAAATATTTATTGTGATAAAAAATTGTGTCACCAATTATGTCTCGGATAAATATTTATAATGGCAATTAAAAAATTATAAGTCACGGGTAAGTAGCTATTGAGTGATTGTGGTATAAATTATGACACCTAAATTTGACTATATCGCAAGTTTTGATCTTGCCACAGAAATAGTATATTGTAAGAGAAAATTTAAAAAATAAAAAAGTTTATCAATTATTTTCAAAAAAAAAATCTTTATCCAACTTAATTAGTTATACATTTATTAGAAAATAAGTCATTATTTTCCCTTTTTTTTAATTTAATATAAGAAAAACTTCTTTAAATAATGATTCAATGTAATATATTTTAAATAAAAACATTTTAATATTTTTTGAGAAGCTTTTTTCACTTACCAAATACTCAAAATAGACCCTAAACAATGACTTTTGGTAATATTAAAGTATTTTCTACAAAAGAGAAAAAGATTGTTTCTAAACTATTTCAAGACTTTTACAATTTTTTATTTAGTGAAAATCAAATCTTATCATCCTCTTAAATTCAAGAACACATGAAAAATATTTTTTTATTTCTCTAACATGATACAATACAAAAAAAAAAACTCGAGCAATTCCGACTGAAAGTTTCCGACTAACTCAAAACAATCGGAAATTTCTAACTAATAATTTTCCGACTGACAAGCGTTAGTCGAAATTCCCAACTAAATTTCTACAAAGTCAATTTTTGGTTTGAATTTTAAATTGAAACAAAAAAAGAATATATGACTAATAATATAATAAGATACGACTAATAATATAATAATATAATAATATCTAAGTGTTACCTAAGTATATTTTAATATGAGTAGGCGAAAATTAATATGTAACACTTTGATATTGAATTTTTCCCTCTAGGTTCTTTCCTTGGGAGGGTTTCTCTCTAGCCTCTGGTAGTGCTAGCCTTGTCTTCCTTTTTGGAAGTTTCTGGTTTTCTTTTGTTTCCGTTTAGTTTTCTTTGGGTTTCTTTCTTTGGTTTCTTTTGTTGCGGCGCTCATGTCGGATAACATAGTTCCTTTGGCTACCCCAAAGGATTTGAATTCTTTTTCATACAGTGTGGATGATAATAATATGGGCTTTCTTGAGAAACAAGGTAGCAAGAATGGATCATCTAGGCACGTTCGGGACAGTGGGAAAATGCAGCAACATGATTCTAAGGATGATGATGTGGAATGGGAGGAAGATGTAGGGGAAGAGGAAGAGAGTAAGTTGGCTCTGGGTCTCATAGGGAAGATATGGACGGATCGTAGTATTAATCCTAACGCGTTCATGAGTACTATGAAAAGTATATGGGCTCCAAAGTTTGGTATGGAAGTTAGCCACATAGGCAAGAATGTTTTTCAATTCCAATTTCATCATTGGCGTGATAAGTGGAAGGTGACGGAAGGACAACCTTGGCACTTCGACCACCATGCCCTGATTCTTGGTGAGTTAAGTGAGTTTGAGAAGCCGTCGGAAGCAAATTTGATCCATCTTCTGGTGTGGGCTCGTTTCTACGACGTTCCTTTCAAAGGGAGAAGTAATGAGGGAAACGCTCTCATTCTTGGCAACAAAGTGGGTGAGTTCTTGAAACATGATAATAGGGAAGCGACGGGGATGGAGAAATCCATGCGCATCCGGGTGCTCTTAGACGTGCGTAAGCCGCTGAAAAAGTATGTTAATCTTAAGATGCGTGGGGGTTTTACAAATAGAGTGACGGTTAAATATGAGAGGATCCCCCTATTTTGTTATCATTGTGGTAAGCTGGGGCATGGCACAAAGGATTGTAATGAATATCATGGCGAGGGTTCTCCGATAAAGAATTATAATGGTAACTTGAAGGCGTCTCCATGGCGACCAGTGCGGGAGCAGTCTAATGAAGAGGTTGGAGATGGCGGAAGTAGTAGGGCAAAGCGGCTCTTTGTGGCAAAACCGGGGCCGGGACGTTTAGAACAGAAGTTTGCAGCGGCAGAAAAAGGTGGACACTATGATAAAGCAGCTTAACAAGGTGGTATTGTCTTCTTCACGGGTAACGGCTCCTTATCAAGAACAAGGGAGCAGGGTTGATATTATGGAAGGAGATGGGGGCGAGCAACAAAATCGAGATAGAGGGACAGCGGATGGTACGGAGCAGGTTGTTTGTGGTGATGTAACGGTGGTGGAGGGTGGAGAAATAAGTGGAAAAGACATAAGAGGGGGGGAAAAAACGACAGTAGCTCCATCTTTCTCGAAGGTTTTTGAGGGAGGGGTAAAGAGATGTTTGGGTGATGTAATTATGTCTGATGAGGGTGAGGGTTACAAGGAGGAGGCTAAGAAACGTATGATGATTAGGAATAGCAAGTATGTGCTGGATGATGTGGCGAGCTCCACTTCTAGAGCCCTCGGTGAATCATGATGCCTTTTATTGCTTGGAACTGTCGTGGGTTGGGGAATCCCATGACAGTTGTGTCTCTCAAGGACCTTGTGAGACATAATTCCCCGTCGTTGCTCTTCTTGATGGAAACAAAGAGTAGTGCGGCATATATGAAGCATATTCAGAGACGGTTGGGTTTCGAGAAAGGGGTATGGGTTGAATCGATGGGCATAGCAGGAGGGTTAGCTATTCTTTGGAAAAAGGATTTAGATGTCAATCTTCGCTCGATGGATACTAGATATATTGATATTAGTATTAGGCGAACAACGGGGGAACATTGGCGTTTCACGGGTATTTATGGGTGGTCTGAAAATGGATGTAAGCATAAGACTTGGGATCTTATCGACAAATTGGGCAAAGAATCGGATATGGCGTGGCTTCTTTGTGGCGATTTTAATGAGGTCTTATATGCTCACGAAAAGAAAGGGGGGGGGGGGGGGTAACCCTTGTGATTTCGGCTCCTTAAAAGGCTTTCGGGATGTTCTTGATAAATATAATCTTAGGGATGTTTGTTCTAAGGGATATCCCTTTACTTGGTCGAATGGAAGGACTGAAGGTTTTATTGAGGAGCGGTTGGATCGGGCCGTGGCAAATCCGGTTTGGCATGACTTTTTTAGAGACGCGGTTGTTGATACAATTATTTGGGATAGTTCGGATCACTACCCTTTGTGCATTTCGTTTGGCGGGCAACCAAAGGGGGCGAAATTGAGGGGTTTATCTTACAAAAGAATTTTTCGGTTTGAAGCTAAATGGTGCAACGTTGATAATTTTGCAGCTACTCTTAAAGATTTCTGGGAGGATGCTAGTAAGGTGGATGTTCCTTCATGGCCAAAAAAAGTTAAGCATTGTGGTAAGCTCCTGGCTATATGGGATAAAGAAACCTTTAAGAGAACACAATGGCGGATTGCGTGGTTAAAAAGAAGACTCAATAAGTTACGTACGGTCCATCAAACTCGCATTGTCATAGAAGAATGTCGGGAGGTTGAGAAAGAGCTTCGGGAGCTTCGTAGAAATGAGGAGACGACAACTTGGCAAAGATGTCGACCTTTTGTCATTAGGGACGGGGACAAAAATACTGCTTTTTTTCATGCTAAGGCGGCAAATAGGCTAAAGAGGAATCATTTGTCGATGCTTCATGATAGAGATGGTGTCCCACAAAGTTCTTGGAAAGGAATGGAGAAGGTGGTTCTATCTTATTATAAAGAAATATTTTCGGCTTCAAGAGATCCAATTGAGATGCAGCAATTAGAGGTTGTGGATACTAGGTTGGATGATGACATGATTGAACAACTTAGTAGACCGTATGCTCGGGAAGAAATTGTTCAAGCCCTCAAAGAAATGCACTCTTGTAAGTCTCCTGGGCCGGATGGCCTCCCGACTCTTTTCTTTAAAAATTATTGGGATATTGTGGGCTCTTTTCGGATTCCTTTCAGAATGGTGTCTCCTGTGTCGTTCCTAGAAATGCTGCACTTTTCAGAAGTACAGTTTACAGAGTTACCTTTGTCACAAAATTGAGAGATACTTAAAAGATTGTGTTTTAAATTCTCGACTAAAAATACATTATCTATAGCGTTGGAACTTGACCTTCCTATCTTTCCTTTATTTGGCAGTTATTTCTCCTTTCATGTTATCGCCAAAGGTCACAGTTCCTCCATCATAGGCTTCCAGTGAGAGAAACTTTGATCTATTGCCTGTCATGTGCTTGGAACAGCCACTCTCGAGATACCATGAGCTGTTCCCCCTCACTAGAACCTGCAAAACGAACTTAGTTGTTAAATGGTGGAACCCAGCCATCCTTGGGTTCCATGTCGATTATACAAGAATCATATTTCTTAATCCAAACTCTATCGACATATATTTGGTTCGTTTTGTTATGCTGTTCCCTTTTTAAACATTGATGTTTTAGGTGCCCCGTCTTACCAAAAAAGTAACAGATCTTACTACTTGGGAGATCGACATAGACCTTCTTCTTTTTATCATATTTATTATATCCTAAACCTTCAGTTTCTTTGGTTTTAGCGTTAAGAATCCATTTGGGAACCTCTTTGATTTTCCCTTTTCCTCTTGAATTTAATTCAAGCTTAAGTTGTTCATTTTCATTTTTAGTGGATTCTAGGTCTAACTTCATTTTATTAAAATCATTTTTAATCTCATGAATGGACTCGGTCTTTAATTCTATTCCTAGCAACTTATATTGATTTAATTCAATATTTAAAATGATGTTTTCTTGTTTAACCTTTTCCGTAGCTTCTTTTAACATCACGTTCTTATCAAGTAAATCAAAGAATCGAGTTTGCACATCGGACCTAAAAGCATTTAGGTAGGATATTTGGTCTTTACTAGCCTTAAGGTCTTATTCTGTCTGGAGACAGATGGCTGTTCGTTTTTCTAGATTTTCTTAAGTTTCCAAAATCATTTAAATCAATTTATGTTTATCCAATTTGAATAAGTAATTAGGAAATGAATTAGAAGCCAATACCTCTTTTCCTTTGAACTTCTCGTCGTGTGTAGCCATGAGACAGAGATTGGATGTTTCTTCTTCAACGGGAGCTTCGGTTTCAGCCTCGCTTTCGGATTCTCCCCATGCAGCTATCATGGCTTTGCGAAAATCAGCTTTGTTGAAGTTCCCTTTTACTGGTTGTCTTCTTTTTTCCCTTGCCTTCCCTTTACCCTTTTCATTTTTCCATTGAGAGCATTCTTTGATGAAGTGTTCGGTACTTCCACATTTGTGACATTCAAAGTTGGTTTTGGAGTTTGAAGTTCCTCTTTCTTTGTTGTTCCTTTGATTATTATATCTGTTGTTCCTGAAGAACTTCTTGAATTTCCGTACCAACATTGCTGCCTCTTCCTCATCAGTTTCTGATTCTTCTTGATCATTTGCTTTCAGAGCCAGGCCTTTGTTCCTAGAACTGTCCGCTGTTCCCAGATGCAATTCGTGAGTCATCAGGGAACCAGCTAACTCTTCCAGGTTAAACTTTGTGAAATCTTTAGATTCTTGAATGGCTGTGACCTTAGCTCTCCAACGATCATCTTGAGGTAGGCTTCTTAGGATTTTTCGTACTTGTTCATCTGAGGGAATTATCCTTCCAAGGGAGACAAGCTCATTTGTGATGTTAGTGAATCAAGTAAACATTTCTTGAATGGTTTCTCTAAGTTCCATAACAAATCTTTCGTATTTTGACATGAGCAAGTCAATCTTAGAGCGCTTTACTCCACTTGTTTCCTTCGTGGGTAACTTCCAGCAGATCCCAAATTTGTTTTGCTGTTTTGCAACTCATAATGCGATCGTGTTTGTTTGGACCAAGCCCACAGTGAAGTAATTTGATAGCAAGAGCATTCATCTCCATTTTTTGAAAATCTTCCTTCTCATATTCTGTTATTGGTTTGGGAACAGTCTCGTTATTGGAGTTCGTCATTGTTACCTCAAAATCTCCAATTTCGATGACTCTCCAAACTTGATAATTCTCGGCTTTGATGAAGATTTCCATCCTATTCTTCCAATACGTGTAGAATTTACCATCGAACATTGGTGATCTCTGAGTAGAGTAACCTTCTTCCATGCAACTAATTTCATAAGTGTTACTACACCTCAAAAATATTCTTATATCCATGTTTCAAATAAAGCCTCCTCATACAAGAAAAAAAAACATTGTTGCAAGCTTCTATCATATAGGACTTATATGCAAACACAAGCCAGACTGAGACACGCATACTACGAAAAAGGCAATTGTCAACATAATGTGGCACATTCTCACTAGTGCTACCAAGCATTCTGTTACAATTCGATAAACCTAAGACAATGTCAACCTTCTTCCTGAATTGAAATAACATCTCACCTAAGTTTAGTTAATGAATATCAAAATTGCACAATCATAATATATATCACTATCATATAGTCAAAAATATGATCTAATGCAACTCTAACAACGTAAGCGGTATCCTCTAATCGATTCTCTTGTATCCTCAAGGTGTCAACATGTAACCAAGAACAGAAAGAACCTTAATCACACAGAATAAATAAAATAATTAATAAATTAATATATAAGTTTATAACATTTTGAATTTATTCCCATGGTTGTAATCAAATGAAATACTCAACCCCAGAAAATATTTCTCAAGTAATTTTCAATAACATATATTGAACCACTCTTAAACGTCAATAGTATATCAACTTACAACTCCTTGATACTCAAAATATTATTATTCATCCAAAAGTTTTATCGTCAAGCTTGTAACTAACTAAGACTCTTCAATAATCCTTGATATACAATACTAGCTTAACTGATATTAAATTCACAACACTTCTCACGTGAAGAAATAATTTCCGCAATATCAAAAACGTCTCCAATTATAATAACTTAAATACTTCAAAAAGTAGTCTTATAGTATAATAAGTATAAATACAACAATTGAGTTTATTGGAAAATAGATCTCAAATATTAGAACTGAATTCTCCATAACCCAATCTCAATTGTAAACAATACGTCAAATTATATTATATAATTAATCCACCTATTAACCATAATCCTTTTTAAGACTATATCCACCACTTAAACATTAGTTTTACCTCAAACTTAAAACTTAATGAGACAGCCCCTATTTTAGTGGCTTAATTAATAATAATTAATTAAGTTAATTTGGGTTTAAAATTTTAAGTATGTTATTTTATTGAGACTCAAAATAGTATTTTATTATTTAAGGATATCAGTCGTATTAAATTTGGGACAAAAGTAAGTTATATAATGAAAATTGGGTAGATGAAATAATGATAGTTAACACCTCACGTTTGTGAGATGAGTATGTGATTGTGCTTTTATGCTTTGGTGCCACATCATAAGCATGACACTGCATTTTTCTCTTCCTCTTAAGAAACCATCATCATAAAACCCATTATCTTTTTCATCCTTATTATGTAAGATGAAGAGTGAGTATGTGGAGGAGAAAACAAAAATTAAGTATTGGGCAAAATAAATTGAATCCATCTCCTGCCTCCCTCTCACGCCATTTTCTCCCATAAACACCATTAAAGTGTTCTTGCTTCTACAATCCAATTTCAGAATTATCAGTTGTAAGTTTTATTTTCTTCTCTTTATGGTGACTTAAATTAGGTCAGAGATGTCTCCTTTCCACTTCTTTATTTTTAAACTCTATGAAAAAAGGGTTTGAATTTAGGGTTATTTCTTCAATTGGTTATTAGTAAAATCATACTTGGATAAAATCAAGTGGTTTAGTATTTATGATTTCAAATTGGGTTTTGATTCAAATTTAAGTATCAACTTGAACCTAAGATGAGTATATGGATTCAATTAGTAATTGGGTTGTTTTTAATATTGATTAGTATTGGTTACTTTGGGTATTTGGTTTCTAGTATAAATTTAGTATTTTGGATATTAGAATTCCGATTCAGAAACTGTGCGTTCTGTTCTGGTCATTTTTGGGGCATTTCTGATTGATTTTGAGTTCTGGTCTCTTCATGAGATTTGTAGAGCATCGAGTCGCGATCGCGTAGGTACTTGAATCGCCCGAAAATGAGTTCGTATGAGAGAGTTATGTTCAAATTAGTGAGATAGTACCCGGCTGCCATGGAAATCAATAATAACCTTCTGTTTTACCATTTTCGTGGCTTTTATGATTGTTTCTTGGTTTTGATGTCTTCATAAGAATTGTAGAGCTCTGAGTTGCGATCGTGTAGACACTTGAATCACCTCTATACGAGTTCGTATGAGAACGTTATTACCAAAATACTAGCAGGGTATCCTTTTATGGTACTAATATGGGATTAGTTGTTATGAAGCAAATTGGGTATTCTTTTAATTAAATGTTAAGGTTATTTATTGGGTACTTGAGATTAATTTAGGGTTATTACTCTTTCCTTGTTGAGTATTATTGATGGTGTTGCAAAAATAGAGCTTGAATCCTTATCCCTTGAAGTTAGAAGTTGATGCACACATAGTGTTTGTTCAAATGCATCAATGAAGTTCTTTGGTCTTCTAATTTGATTTTGATTGAAGAATTTGCTCATAAAGGTAACTTACAAACATCTAATATCTTTTAAAGCTAGTTTGAGTAACTTTATAGAAAATATATTGGTTTGATTGCTTGTTTATGTAATAATATTGTTAGTTTGTAAAATGATTTTAATAAAAATGAATCACGTTATAAAAATTATATTTGATTGAAAAGTATGTTAAGATTGTATTCATTTAAAGAGATTACAAAAGCATGTCTTGTATGATATTACTTTCTAAAATATGAGTCTTGAAATATGGTTTTATGAAATGAAGTATGATTATTGATTTTAAAGAAAATCAAGTGATTTATTGATTCGTTTTATATTAAATGTTCGACATTGAAACATGTTCGTTTTTGGGAATTGGCAACGGATATTTATATCCGGATTATTATGAAATCCTATAGCTTGATAATAGGTAATGGTTATTCGGATCGGTCTCGAGCCCCCGGTCCCGTTTCGTTCTTGCAAGAACCGTATTTCGGGGATGACGATCACCCGTATTCTCAGGATTTAGATCAAGCCTACTTCCTGACGGTCCATATATTCCCACGTTTTAAAGTGCTGTTATATTATTGTTTTTATATGAGTTTTGAATAAATACGTTTGGTATACAAAGTTTTGTTTGTTTCACCGATGAATTCATATGTTTCATTTGTCGTATTTTGAGTTCGCTATTTACTTGTAAAGTAATAGCCGTATTTTGAGTTTCGCTATTTACTTGTAAAGTTATAGCCGTATTTTGTTTCGCTATGAACAAAGGTTCTTAGCCGTATTTATGTCGATACCAAACGGCCTTTTAAAAGAGTTTGGATTTTGATAAATTAGTATTTCATAAGGAGATACCAAATGAGCAAAAGATTGAATTGAAGATGTTTGTTAAATGACTTGTATATAAATGTAATAGTTTGTTAGATTACTCAACAATTCAATTGTTGACAGTCTTTGATGGGGCCTATCCCTTACGGGGGATAGATCCATTTTCAGGTTGGATCAGATGTGGAGAGATGTCTACATGTGTTATGTGATACGTGCGAGGCGATGACTTCTTTCTGAAACACATTTTGTAAATTAGATATTTGTAAATTAAAGTGTAATATTTTATAACGTTTTGTAAATAGTATTCACTTATTTAATGTAAAAGTTTTAAATACTCTGATATTAGTTCTTGTGGCTATCGAGCCACAGGTCGGATTCAGCCCAGACTTTTATAAGTCTTCCGCTGTGCTTTGTAGACAATATTATAATATTGTTTACGCCGGTTTGGGCTGTTTCAATTGGTATCAGAGCTTGGTTGTTTCTGGAGTACTCGAATCCTCATATTCGAGTACAAAACTTTTGAAAATGAATTTTAAAAAACCCGAGAGAGCGCGATTATCGAGTCTTAGGGTGTAACCATCGAATTAGATGGTATTAATGTGACTATGTGTTATATGTGTGATGTGTAACATGATTATATGCTGAGGAAATATTGAAATTTCCTTATGTGTTGTGATTCCTCATTTAGTAAGAGTCATGCTGAATGTCAAGAGTTAAGTCTGGATTATGAATTTGGGACTATAAAGTTTGGTGATAGAAGTTTTAAAAGATATTAAAGTTAAGTTGGAAATGTTTTCGTTTGAAGCTTGATTTGTAGATCTAATTGATTAGATGTGAAATTTTGTGTGATTGTTATGTGTGATGTATACATATAAAAAAATGTTTTTAAAAGAGTTTAAAATTTCAACTTGAAATGTATATTTTCGAGTCAAGTATTCTTGAAATTGTTTTACAAAAGATATTATATATACTCGGATATTTGGCATAAGGATTTAAGGATCAAGCTTATCGAGAATTGCGATGATGTTGTGTAAGAGTGATTTGATGCAAAGAGTGCAAAAGAAGCATTTCTCTAATATTGAAAGTTATGAGTTAATTGTGTGTAAAGATTGGAAATCAATCAAGGAATAGAGAATTAGAAAAGTATTTGTGATATGTTTAATTTAATGACATTTGGATGAGAATTTCAATTAAGGGATGTTGCGAAAAAGAAAGAAGGGTTGATATGAATAGGGATGTCGTAAAGTTTAGATTGTGGTAAGTCTCTTGAGTGATACGTATTGAGGTAAATGTAAATTTATGATGGAGAATGTTCTAAATGATTTACAATGTTGAAAGGATAACTTTAAGAATTAAAAAGTTTGAATGTTTCAAATTATGCCAAGCTTTATTATGGTTAATGTGAATTGAAGTTCATTAGAAAATAAGTATCAATTAAAAGTTATGGAAGCCTTGAATTACATATATGGGAAAATTTGAAGATAAATTGTACTTATGGAAAATGAATATTTAATTAGAAGCTAATTGCATTGAGGTGATCGAAAAGCTAATAACAAGGGGAACGAAAGTGTTTGCTCAAACTATGATTGGATGAGACATTAAAGGATAAAAGTTAAATGGGATAAGTTGTGTAAAATTGTATAAATGGTGAACCGGATGATCAGAATAAAGGTTAAGAATCGTATGAAATCGAAAGATAAGAGTATGGAACTTATTTGGGAAAGATGTGTTTGAAACTTAAAGTGTTAAGGGTTATATATTAATGGTGGATATAAACGTATTATGAGTGGAAGTTAAACGATAACAATCGAGTAATAAGTTATTAAAGGTTGAAAGTCAAAAGTGATAAAGGAGTTTTCTAATTTTAGGTTCAAGTTATTTGATTATGAAAAATAAAATGTGTAATTTAAAGTGATACTTTCGAAGTATTCGGAGGTTACAAGAGTTCTTAAGTGAAGTTTTGTTGTCATTTGGGAAAATCAAGTAAATTAGGGAATCGAATTATCAAATTGAGGATACAAATGATTGAAATGATTAAAACAAGTAAAGGTTTGTTAAAAAAAAAGTATTCAGGTATGACGTAAGAGTTGATGTGGAGATTCAGTAAGTTAGTTTGACGAGAAAACAAATTTGATTTTGAAAATAAAACTATTCATCTCTTTTTAGTGAAACTCTATCAAATTTTTCTTAAATTGTCAAAACATCTTTGTTTTAATTGTTTGCGAAAATTGTTTTGAAATTCTGATTATCAGTTTGCGATTTTATATGTGCACTTGTATGTGTGCAAATGTGTTTTGCATCATGAGTTTTGCGCATTTGAAAATTATTTTGGGTCGTGATTGAATCTTAAACATTGTTTTTAGACTTGAATGGTTGCCGAATGTCGGAGTTGAGGTTTTCAGTTAAATATTGAATGTTGAACTATTTAAGGTTTATCCTTAAGTTGGGGAGAATATAAGTTTAATATGTTTTCTGAAGTGTAGAGTAATTTCGGGGACGAAATTATTTAAGTTGGGGAGAATGAGACAGCCCCTATTTTAGTGGCTTAATTAATAATAATTAATTAAGTTAATTTGGGTTTAAAATTTTAAGTATGTTATTTTATTGAGACTCAAAATAGTATTTTATTATTTAAGGATATCAGTCGTATTAAATTTGGGACAAAAGTAAGTTATATAATGAAAATTGGGTAGATGAAATAATGATAGTTAACACCTCACGTTTGTGAGATGAGTATGTGATTGTGCTTTTATGCTTTGGTGCCACATCATAAGCATGACACTGCATTTTTCTCTTCCTCTTAAGAAACCATCATCATAAAACCCATTATCTTTTTCATCCTTATTATGTAAGATGAAGAGTGAGTATGTGGAGGAGAAAACAAAAATTAAGTATTGGGCAAAATAAATTGAATCCATCTCCTGCCTCCCTCTCACGCCATTTTCTCCCATAAACACCATTAAAGTGTTCTTGCTTCTACAATCCAATTTCAGAATTATCAGTTGTAAGTTTTATTTTCTTCTCTTTATGGTGACTTAAATTAGGTCAGAGATGTCTCCTTTCCACTTCTTTATTTTTAAACTCTATGAAAAAAGGGTTTGAATTTAGGGTTATTTCTTCAATTGGTTATTAGTAAAATCATACTTGGATAAAATCAAGTGGTTTAGTATTTATGATTTCAAATTGGGTTTTGATTCAAATTTAAGTATCAACTTGAACCTAAGATGAGTATATGGATTCAATTAGTAATTGGGTTGTTTTTAATGTTGATTAGTATTGGTTACTTTGGGTATTTGGTTTCTAGTATAAATTTAGTATTTTGGATATTAGAATTCCGATTCAGAAACTGTGCGTTCTGTTCTGGTCATTTTTGGGGCATTTCTGATTGATTTTGAGTTCTGGTCTCTTCATGAGATTTGTAGAGCATCGAGTCGCGATCGCGTAGGTACTTGAATCGCCCGAAAATGAGTTCGTATGAGAGAGTTATGTTCAAATTAGTGAGATAGTACCCGGCTGCCATGGAAATCAATAATAACCTTCTGTTTTACCATTTTCGTGGCTTTTATGATTGTTTCTTGGTTTTGATGTCTTCATAAGAATTGTAGAGCTCTGAGTTGCGATCGTGTAGACACTTGAATCACCTCTATACGAGTTCGTATGAGAACGTTATTACCAAAATACTAGCAGGGTATCCTTTTATGGTACTAATATGGGATTAGTAGTTATGAAGCAAATTGGGTATTCTTTTAATTAAATGTTAAGGTTATTTATTGGGTACTTGAGATTAATTTAGGGTTATTACTCTTTCCTTGTTGAGTATTATTGATGGTGTTGCAAAAATAGAGCTTGAATCCTTATCCCTTGAAGTTAGAAGTTGATGCACACATAGTGTTTGTTCAAATGCATCAATGAAGTTCTTTGGTCTTCTAATTTGATTTTGATTGAAGAATTTGCTCATAAAGGTAACTTACAAACATCTAATATCTTTTAAAGCTAGTTTGAGTAACTTTATAGAAAATATATTGGTTTGATTGCTTGTTTATGTAATAATATTGTTAGTTTGTAAAATGATTTTAATAAAAATGAATCACGTTATAAAAATTATATTTGATTGAAAAGTATGTTAAGATTGTATTCATTTAAAGAGATTACAAAAGCATGTCTTGTATGATATTACTTTCTAAAATATGAGTCTTGAAATATGGTTTTATGAAATGAAGTATGATTATTGATTTTAAAGAAAATCAAGTGATTTATTGATTCGTTTTATATTAAATGTTCGACATTGAAACATGTTCGTTTTTGGGAATTGGCAACGGATATTTATATCCGGATTATTATGAAATCCTATAGCTTGATAATAGGTAATGGTTATTCGGATCGGTCTCGAGCCCCCGGTCCCGTTTCGTTCTTGCAAGAACCGTATTTCGGGGATGACGATCACCCGTATTCTCAGGATTTAGATCAAGCCTACTTCCTGACGGTCCATATATTCCCACGTTTTAAAGTGCTGTTATATTATTGTTTTTATATGAGTTTTGAATAAATACGTTTGGTATACAAAGTTTTGTTTGTTTCACCGATGAATTCATATGTTTCATTTGTCGTATTTTGAGTTCGCTATTTACTTGTAAAGTAATAGCCGTATTTTGAGTTTCGCTATTTACTTGTAAAGTTATAGCCGTATTTTGTTTCGCTATGAACAAAGGTTCTTAGCCGTATTTATGTCGATACCAAACGGCCTTTTAAAAGAGTTTGGATTTTGATAAATTAGTATTTCATAAGGAGATACCAAATGAGCAAAAGATTGAATTGAAGATGTTTGTTAAATGACTTGTATATAAATGTAATAGTTTGTTAGATTACTCAACAATTCAATTGTTGACAGTCTTTGATGGGGCCTATCCCTTACGGGGGATAGATCCATTTTCAGGTTGGATCAGATGTGGAGAGATGTCTACATGTGTTATGTGATACGTGCGAGGCGATGACTTCTTTCTGAAACACATTTTGTAAATTAGATATTTGTAAATTAAAGTGTAATATTTTATAACGTTTTGTAAATAGTATTCACTTATTTAATGTAAAAGTTTTAAATACTCTGATATTAGTTCTTGTGGCTATCGAGCCACAGGTCGGATTCAGCCCAGACTTTTATAAGTCTTCCGCTGTGCTTTGTAGACAATATTATAATATTGTTTACGCCGGTTTGGGCTGTTTCACTTAAGTCTCTATAACCACCTCACCAGTTTCCAAGATCTTTTCACCCACTAGGTAAACTAAACCCTTCGAATTAGTGACGGTTGCAGGTTGGTTCGGATACCAATTGTAACACCCCTAATCTTTACAATAATTAATAATAAATACAAGAAGACGTAAATAGTATATCTTAGCAGCAGAAAGGAAAAACAGAGTGTCCCCACACTTAGAATTTGTAAGGAACCAAAATAAACATTTAATTATTTAAATGCACACATGACGTATGATATACGCCGCGACACACTAACGCATTAACCAAATCAAAAACTTGTCATTAGGTGTGGAAAACAAAAAAACATAACATGAGCCACAATTTAGTGAATAATTACTCTAATGTGTCAAACTGTTTATACTTGAAAACGTTTGATCTTAAAATAATATTTGAAAACCAAAATTTAGTGAATAAGTACTTTTATATTTAGTATAAATAATAATATAATCATATAGTATAAAACACTTGAATCATCACACTTTGTAAACACTCAAATAAAACACTTACATTGGCACAGTTTAAAAATTTATGGAAAAATTATCATGAATAATACGCACTTTCATTGATTTCCCTACAATAATAATACAAACTTTCATTTGATCTTGAATAATACCAACTTCAGGGTATGTTTTCCCACGACATCCAAGTTTACCTATGATGTAACAGAAGCGACAATCGCTATTCGTAATTAACATTAATGAAATTTTTTTTTACAAAATAATGCGGAAGTCTAAAAATGTCGATCTGATAAAAACCTTTAAAATAAATAAAATATTTATTAGAAATGATAAATATGACAGAAAAGTAGGAAAGTAAAAAATACGTATCGTCCGTTCCAAAAATACACAATAATTAAAATTAAATACGTCAAAATCATCAAACATGAAGTATAAAAAAATTTACAGCTAAGTTCTCGATAGCATAAATAAATTATGGCTGCGTTCTGGATCAAAACTTGATACTAAATCCAGCAACATGTTGCCATCCCTAATACAGATGACAACCGATTTAATCGGTCAGCGCTTGACGCCGAGCATAATTCCCTATCCAGCTCAAAATACAGATATGATACATTACGTTTACTAAATAATAATTAGAGTACGAACTTATAACTAATTGACACCACTGTTTACTTTTACGATAATCTTTTATTGTTCCATAGTTTTAAGTCATTAAGATACCATTCTCAACCCTGGCAGAATTATGTTACTGCCACTTATACAATTCAGTAATCTTAATACTTAAGCAAGCTCAGTTGGTTAATACTCATAACCATACCATGCCTCATAGAATCAATAGTAACCATGTTTATCACTAATCAACAAGCACAACAATATGACACCTGATATATGTTAGGGTTTGGCGAAATTAGGACCAAAGCCCTATATCTAACTGTGGTGGGGGTCGTTACCCCGCCAATGTTTAAGCTCGAGCTTGTACAAGATAGGTAGCTAATCCCCTATCTAACACCGCATTTTACGTGCCGGCTAACACGGGCACCAGGATTTTACATGCCGGTCCATGGTTGGACATTTTCTTACTATTAGGGTCATTCAATCAATACACAGATAATTTCACACTAGCACATCACATTTTTACTACAACAAGTTGACTTTGAGTTAGACCAACTTCGATGTTAACTTCATTATTTAATAAGATTCTACCTTTATGCCTTTTTATGTTACCCATTGCCATCCAACTTGAAGGTAAAGATGAAGTTTGATTTCTTTTCAAACTTACTTTGCTTATGTAAGTAAATAAGTAATAAAAAAAATAGGTAGATTTTGACTAATAGATTTAGGTAATTATGATTATTTTAGGTGCAAGACTAGCTTAAAACCTTAATTAAAGCTATTAATAAAAATATACTAGGAAGGAAGGTTCTTTGTGGAGGTCCTGTTAGATTTTGCCTTTTCACCAAATAATTGCTCAATTACAATAGTTTTCACAATGTTAGTGCTTAAATTCACTTGAAATCCTCATGGTCATGTTGGTGGTTTGCATTTAGGGTGGGTGGTTATGGTGGTTGTTTGTGTAGGTCCTGTTAGAGGAAGGGAGGTTGTAACACCCCGATATTTTGTGTATATGTAGTAATAATATTTTAAAAGGATTTACTTTTTTATTTAAAAGGTTGCACCTCTTTCTTGAAAGTGGACTAAGATATGCAATTTCAACCCATTTCCAATCTAACACTTAGCTAACCTAGTAAACTTATGGTTTAATTAAAAAAAATGAAATTGAAGGGGCTAGCCATAAGAAGGGTTTTAAGAGAGTTTTGTAACTTCATTTGGGAGGAATTTTAAAAGATTACATCCTAATTACTAATAATGCTCATTTTCCAAACCAATGTCATTTTACTATCAAAAAACAAAAATAAAACTCTTCTTCCTCATCACCGTAAGCCTCATACACCTGCCAACTTCTCCATACTTGGTGTTTCTTCCATCTTTTGCTAATTGTTTTGTAAGTATACTCTTTAAATTATGTTTATTTTTGTAAAGGCATGAATTCAATGTTAAAATTTTTAAATTATAACCTTTATAAAATCTGAAAATTTTATTTAATATGACATATTTTGTGCTATAGTTGTATAATGTTTATATGATGTAGAAGTTTTTAAGGGATATTAGATTGAAAAAATTGTGGGTATGTTTGTATCATTAATTAATTGTTGTAGGAATGGTTAGGAAATTCAATAGTATATGTATATTATGATTTTTAAGCATACAATGTTGTTCATCCAAATTTTATATCAAGATAGGAGAAATTATAGAGTGTGCTATATGTGTTAAATTTTGTAGATTGTGTTGTGAAAGTGTGTTTGATTTAAATTTTATTGTGATGATAAAATGATAAAATAAAATGAAATAATTTAAATTAAAAGTGTTACTGCTAAAAAATCGATCGAATTTGTAAAGGGGATTTTAAGAGGGAAGTACCTTTAGAGTAAGGGAAGTGAGATGTCTGATCGTTGTGAGCGGTGTACCTGCAACCACAAAGAAAGACTAAACCGGGGGCTGATGTCTCGGAGAAGCCCTCTAATGCTTAGACCGGAAAAAGAAGTGGTATGTGTAAGTATGAGTATGAGAGTAGAATTGCGTAACATGATTTCTGTTGAAGGATGTTATATTTATAAGAATCTTCATATGGAGGATGTAACCGATGGTCGGTTATTTCTGTACCATTATCTTTTGAAGAACATGACTACGAAAGTCACATAGTGGCAGCAATTATTGGAGATGGTGGGCGGTTATCAACAGAAGTGTCTTCAGTTGGAAGGAAACTAAGTAACCGTTGTATTGCTATTATATACATATGTAGTTTTGACCATGTTTGACTATAAGGATTGATATTGACTTATACGTTTGATTGTTGACCCATTGACCAAGGGCATTTCGAGTATGTGGGATTTCTACCAACATTGGCCCCACAGTCCCACACATATAGGATAAGAGAAGATACCAAATCAAAGGAACGATCTTGACCTGTATGCGGAAAGGCTGAATTGAAATGCTTGGATAATAGATTGATTGGCTCTCCTTATACCTCATCAAAAAATTTCAATGACTTGGGTTTTTGATGTTTCTGAATTCGGAAGTCTCAGATTTTTTAAAATGTCACCAAGTTTAACTCATATGCATGGATTTTTCAAGATGCCAATCAAGTCCGAGTTATATGTCTCGGTTGTTCATGCTGAGTTTAGTTTGGCTCCCCTTAAGGTTACAAAGAGAGGGTCCGACTTATAGAGGTCTCGGACTTTCGTTCAACAGTTAAATTTGGTCCCAACTCTTCGTTGGGCCAATAAGGGGGGTTCGACTTATAGAAGTCTTAGACCTTATTTCAAGACTTTGTTGAATTTGGCCCCAACTCTGTTGGGGCAATAAAGGGGGGAGGGGGGGGGGTCCAACTTATGAACTTATTTAAAGATTTGGCTTGCTTTTGGCTGCAACACTCTGCAGGGCCACTAGGGGTTCCAACTTATAAAAGTCCCGAACCACTATTGCACACTTAGTTGAAGTTTGGCCCTAACATTCTGTAAAGCCAATAGGGGGGTCCGACTTAAAGAAGTCTCAGACCATAATAACACACTTAGTTGAATTTTGGCCCCAACACTCTATAGGGCCAATAAGGGGGTCCGACTTATAGAAGTCTTGGACCATAATTGCTCACTTAGTTGAATTTTGACCCCAACACTCTGTATTGCCAATAGAGGGTCCGAATTATAGAAGTCTCTAACAATAATTACAAACTTGGCTTGATTTTAGCCCCAACGCTCTGTAGGGCCAATAGGGGGTCCGACTTGTAGAAGTGTTGGACCATGATTCAAGACTTGGCTTGATTGTGCCCCCAACACTCTGTAGGGCCAATAGGGGGTCCGACTTATTGTAGTCACGGACCATGATTGCACACGTAGTTGAATTTTAGCAGGTTTCATTCAACAGATGAACAGTATTTTCTTAGAGCATTAATGGTTATTATAAATGCTCAACTACCAAATCATTTACAACACTTTTTCAAAAATCTTCTAGTAAGAGAAAATTTCAAAACTTTTGAATTCGAATTCTAGTGAGAGAAGATCTGATAGTTGGTGATTTCTGACAAGATCTCATACTTGGTCAACTTCTCAAATGTTAAATTTTTGCTTTTTCTCTTAAATTTTTTGAATATTTACTAAATCTTCAATCGAATTACTTAAATCTTCAAAGAATCATCAAATTATCTTGGTTGATCTTCAAAGTGTTCCTTGAAAATCTTCAAACTGTTCTTGTTTATATAGTTTTTGATCTTGATTTATATACTTGTTCCCCAATTTTGTTGTGTATACACTTGGTCTGTGAAATGGAGACCCCTTACTTAGATGAATTGTGTAAGGAAATACCCAACTTTGTTTGAATAAAGACTCAGAATTTAGTAATCCGAAAAGGAAAAGAGTTGATTTTGATGTGTCGGATGATATTAGCCCCAGTTATCAAGTTAATCCGCATTATGAATGGATTCCGAATGATGATGAGTCTGATACTTCGCCTGTTTATCCCCCAGATACGATAGTACCCTAACCTTGGGAAGTTTCTTTAGCATTTGCCCCAGGATACTTAAGAATTGAACCTAAACTTTTAGAGATGGTACAGGTAGATAAAAAGAAGATGGCGGAATAAGAATGTTCACTAAGCAGGGACAGCGCCGAGATGCTTACTCATCCATTCTATATTTCACAGGATGATCTTCTCAATTACTTTTTTGATATTAAGACCACGACCTTGTTGGATAGTGACCGGCGAAGTATCTCAAGAAGATGGTGTTTACTTGACGGGTATGATGTGGTGAAGTTTAGATTATATGACATAGTAAGATATCCTCCTGCTGGGTGTATAGTAGATTATGATAAAGCCTTTAAATTGGGGATAAGATTTCTTTTACACCCTCTTGCTCGTGAAGTTTTAGAGCTTTTAAATGTCAACGTCACCGAGCTTTGCCCCAATGCCTAGGGGTGTTTGAGCGCTTTCATCCTCGTCAGTAGGATTATGGGTTTAAACACAAGTATGACGGCCTTCCGCCATATTTACCCGGCTATGCTTTGTAGTTCCAAGACCAATGAAGCGGGATGGATAACTTTCTCCCACCGACAATCTTTTAAATTCGTTGGGGATTTTCCTGGCAGTAACATACATTTTAGGAGAAAATTCGGATAATTATATTGTAGGCAAGGGTGGAAAGGTCATCGCCAAATCCTTTGTCAACATGCTTAGCATGGATCGTGGTTCCCATGTACACTTAGGTTTTCCAAAAACATAACCAAACTTTACAAGCCCTTCAAGATAAAATAACGAAATATAAAACGCCGTACGAAAAAAAACTTTGTAACGGAACGAATTACATCAAAAGGAGGGCACGCGCCTCAAACCAAAAATATACACAAATTTCAATTCAAAAACCACATGTAGCGTCAAAACAGTTCTAACATGGCACTTGTCAAGGTTCTCACTCATTTCCCTTCGTATGCAATGCAAGAAAACTCCAAAACCTGCAGGATCTATCTATGATACCCTTGCTTCTCAACATAAGGTCAAAACAGTTCTAACATGGCACTTGTCAAGGTTCTCACTCATTTCCCTTCGTATGCAATGCAAGAAAACTCCAAAACCTGCAGGATCTGTCTATGATACCCTTGCTTCTCAACATAAGGAGGGCACGCGCCTCAAACCAAAAATATACACAAATTTCAATTCAAAAACCACATGTAGCGTCAAAACAGTTCTAACATGGCACTTGTCAAGGTTCTCACTCATTTCCCTTCGTATGCAATGCAAGAAAACAGTTCTAACATGGCACTTGTCAAGGATATATATATATATATATATATATATATATATATATATATATATATATATATATATATATATATATATATATATATATATATATATATATATATATATATATATATATATATATATATATATATATATATATATATATATATATATATATATATATATATATATATATATATATATATATATATATATATATATATATATATATATATATATATATATATATATATTTCAGGCATTGATGCTCCGGCTAAAATTCAGATTCTTCAGTCCCTTCAAATGCAAGAGGGGGATTCCCGTTCAGATACTTGGGGGTTCCTCTTCATTCTAAGAAGCTGAACACTACAGACTGTAGGCCTTTGGTGGATAAAATTATTGGTAAAATTGGCTTTTGGTCCTCGAGGCTCCTCTCTTATGCAGGCAGGATCCAGTTAGTGCGGAGTGTCATTGGGGGCATTCAAAATTTTTGGGCCCAAATCTTCTGTCTGCCGAAAAAGCTCATCAAGATGGTAGAAAGCATCTGCAGATCTTTCATATGGACCGGGAAGGAGGGAATCTCAAGGAAAGCTGCTGTCCCGTGGAGTAATATGGTGCTTCCTTTCACTAAAGGAGGCCTAAATCTTAGAGACTTGTACCTCTGGAATAAAGTTGCGATTCTCAAGCACTTATGGAACTTAGCGCGGAAAAAGGAGAATCTCTGGGTCAAATGGGTACATAGCTATTATGTGAGAGACCAGGAGATTCATGAGATGCGTGCCTCCATTCATGCCTCATGGGTCTTCAAGAAGATTCTCAAGCAGCGAGAGCTAGTTGATAAGCTTGGAGGGTGGGATAACATCACTAAGGGCAGTGTCTTCAGGATTGGCAGAGTCTACGACCAACTTATAGCCGACGCTCCTAGGGTTCCGTGGGGGATGGTCAAGAATGCAGCTAGTCCTAGTGCAAGGTTCATAACTTGGCTCGCGGTTCAGAACAGATTGTCCACTAGAGACCGGATGGAAAAATGGGCTAATCTCACTGACACATCTTGCGCCTTGTGTAATGGGGCGACAGAGTCAGCCCATCATATCTTCTTTTAGTGCCCCTATGCACAGGAAATCAGAGCGGGTCTGTTCCAATTTCTACCACAGCATCTTGACGCTCCGAACTTCCAGGCTGAGATTTCGCAGATGAATAAAATCAACAAAAAGAAGACGGACAGGGCAAAGCTTATAGTGGGTGTGTGGACGGAAATGATCTATAATATTTGGATGCAAAGAAACAAAACTATTTTTGACAGTCACACATTCAGTGCGAAGGATGTGATTAGTTGTATAGTTTTTAGAATCGCAGGGAGGGTCAATAGTAGGATGGTAGATATGCTTGTTTCTAGGTAGTTTTTGGGGTTCCTTTTTTGGGCTATCTCTCTGTTTTTGTTTGAGTGGTAGCGTTTTTGGTTTGCACAGGTGGAGTTAATTTCCAGCCTGGGCGTTATTGTATCTCCCTCTTTTTGGTATATAATACAAATTATTTGACAATATATATATATATATATATATATATATATATATATATATATATATATATATATATATATATATATATATATATATATATATATATATATATATATATATATATATATATATATAATATATATATATATATATATATATATATATATATATATATATGAGTATGTTTAGGATGCCCAAGTCGGTTGCATTGCATATTGTAAAATTACAAAGGAAGTTCTTTTGGGGGTGTTTCAAGTAATGGGAGATTGGTTCCTCCGCCAGTTGCGTGGTCATCAATTGAACTCCAAAAACCATGGGAGGATTGGGGGTAGGAAACATTCTATACAAAAAACCTGGTTCTTCTATTCAAATGGTGGTGGAGATACTCAGAGTGTGATCAATCCTTGTGGAAACGTATATTGATATCCATCTACAAGTTGAAAAGCCTTAGGGCATCTTCAGAGTCGTTTAGTAGCATGAAGACTAGGACTTGGGCATATCTTCTAGGAAATGATGCTGCTGTAAGGAATGTTCGATCTATTGTTGAAGATGGTCTTATGGCCAGAGTGGGTGATGGGAGAAATACTTTGTTCTGGCATGATAAATGGGCTAATTCGGGCCCAACCAAGATCTCATTTCACAGACTGTTCGCTATATCGGAGCAGAAAGATGACACAATTAGTGATATGGGGGAATGGCGAAACAATATTTGGGTATGGAGATTTCGATGGAGAAGAAGATTGTTTGATTGGGAGGTTGAAGATTTCGAGAGACTGATGGGCCTTGTGGAGCAAATTGTACCTCAAAATGGGAGCATTGACGGTATTTGTTGGCATGGTGATGCGTTTAGTAAATTTCCCATCAAAGGGATTATGGATAGTATTTATGCAGGTTCAGATCCAGTTCTACCGAAGGCTGTAACGTCACTCATTTGGAGAATTAAAGCCCCTCCTAGAGCGAGTATAGTTATATGGCAAGCATGTTTGGGGAAGCTGAAAACTGGCGATTTCTTAGTAGATAAGGGCGTACTTTGTATCTCAAACGCATTATGTCCATTATGCAATCAAGAGGTGGAGTCCAATTCTCATATTCTTTTCTCTTGTAGCATTTCTTGGGATATTTGGATGCGGATTTTACATTGGTGGGGTGTAAAGGGTGTGCTCCACAATCAGTGCGATGCTGTTGCAGTTTCATGGATCTCACTGAAGCCAAGGAGATGCAAAACAAAATTATGGCTTCTGATTTTTGGTTGCACAATCTGGTCTTTATGGTTCCAAAGGAATAAAGTGAAATTCGAAGGTAGTATCGTGGATTGTGATAGAATCTTCAATACTATCATGATGCGTGTGAAAACATGGGCGGAGGAACTTCTTGGTGGACCACCTCGTTTGCGTTAATATGTGTAAAAGCTTTACTGTATTTTGTTGTGGTGTTTTTTTGTTTTATTGCTCCTGTCTAATGGTGTTGTTAGTTCTTTGTAAAGTGTATGGAGGTGGATGTTTGTTTTGGTAGGGTAGGTCTTGTGCTTTTTGAGCTGACAAACATGTAAGGGGCGGTATTACTAGTTTTGACGACGCATAGTCCACCCCTATGCTGTTTTGGGTGGCCTGACTCTTGGTCCCCTTCTCCAATGGCTTTTTCCCCTCGCGGGGTTTTTTGCGCCGGCGGTGTTGGGGCTCCCCAAGTTTGAGTGATTGGGGTTTCGACTTTATAAAAAAAATCCCAATTATCAAAAAAAAAAAATACATATATATATATATATATATAATATATATATATATAGATATATATATATATATATATATATATATAATATATATATATATATATAGATAGATAGATAGATATATATAGATATATATATATACTATTATATATATATATAGAGAGATTATATATATATATATATCTATATAAATATATAATATTATATATATATATATCTATATATATATATATATATAACTAACAATCAATTGCAACAAAAAAAGGGGAGGGAGACACTCCAATGTGTAAGTATCAACTCTAACTATTTCTCACTTCTATGTACTTCTCAATGCCTTCAACATTCTCTATCTCTTCATTGATTTTTGTATCCTCTTATGTGACTAGAGGCCACCATATTGGGGCTTGCAAGACCCTCATGGTAACACCTTAGCCAAGAACGGTGACGACCATGCCGGCACCCAAAGGCAAAGTATGATCCTACCCCCGTATAGCGACCATATATAGATGATCCATGCCTCCGGAAACTAAACCAACTAGGGTACCAATCTAGTGGAGTCACAGGAAATATCCAACTTAGTATGTCATCAATAAAGGAATCATTCCCATTCCATCTCATATAATCAGACATTCGACTGTCGCGATAATAGAACCCATTCTCTACCATCTCTACAACTAATTCCCACTTGTAACACTAGCTTAATAATATTTAATAGCAAATCATATTCAACAAAGCTCATATAATATTGTTACGTAAAGAAAACATATTCAAGATGCATGCAGGAATTAGCTACTGCGTGTACTTATCTGCAACTCCACTGCACTCCTGAAAAACAAGTCGGATAGACTGCCAAGAAAGAGGTCTTACGTCCCCCCTTATGAACCGGGCACCTAAAACTAATAAGCCTACTTCCCATCATTTAAGAGGCATTGACTACATCCAAACTACACTATTAACCAAACAGGTTTTGATTCAAGCTAATACACACTCTAAACGTACTCATGCTATAAATTCAACCCATGTTCACACATGAACTACACCATCAATTTCAATCAAACCATAACATTAAATTCCAGTCAATTCTATATCAAGTTATGTTTAAGTGAAAAGGGACGCAACCATACGCTTATGCGTTATAATCAAACTCTCCATGGGAAAGTTTAAGAATACATAATATATGATGTTACACTTAATATTAATCATATTACTCATGGTAGTGATGATTTGTTACTTTTCCAAGTATTTAGAGTAAGATGATGAACAGTCAAATAGTAGCTTGAAGAACTAACAACTCGTATAACTTGAGCTAAAGTCATACAACTTAGCACACCATCGAACACATCAATATGACGACCAAGCTCAACTATGTACAAACAACTCGCAACAATCAATGACAATGGTCATAACCAAGCTCAAAACTAGCAACCTTATCAAACAACTATAACCACGACAATACTTTCATTAATGACAGTTGCAACCTTAATCTTTCTTAGTATTATTACTCCCTCCGGTCCAGTTTACTTGTCCCATTTGACCAAATACGGATATTAAGGTAGTAGTGGGGGTCCATTGGAAAAGGTGGTAGTTGGGTATTTTAATTGATTAAATTAATTGTAAAGGTGGTAGGGGAGTATTGGGAATTGGAAAAGTGGGGGTATTTAGGTAAAAAAAGATAGCCAAAAAAGGAAATGGGACAAGTAATGAGGAATTGCCAAAAAGGAAATGGGACAAGTAAACTGGAACGGAGGGAGTATTATCATTATCCACAATAGGTATCAACAATATTAGTCACACCACCATGATTAAAGTCATATAAACAATAACTAGCCACCATTCATCCATAATGTCACATACACAAGCTTATACAAGATTTTCAATTAATAAAATACCATCCAATCACAAAAGTAGTACATACTATTTTTAAATTCATTAAATCCTAACTTATTCAAGTTCAAATCACACTTTCTAATACTTACCCACTTTAAATTTTATTTAGATATAACTTAATTTAAGCTAAGATTCATGAATTTACCCAAAATATTACTTTTAATTTCATCTTAATATAAAACTAACTCATCTATTTCATACTCAAACTCCTAACTCTTTACTCAACTCACTTTTGGGCATAAAAAATTTAATAGCAACATCAACATTCATATAATAACTAGCAATACTAAGAATAAAAATTAAAGAGAAGGAGGTATATAGATAGCTTACAAAGAGGAAATTAAGAAAAGAGGGGTGAGATATCAAGTGTCTAGCGTGTCTGCTGTTCTGGGCACCGAAAAACGCAGCACTATGTTGCTGTTTGGGAGGTTTTGTAACCCTTGCTACTGGCGGCTTGCTTGGGTGGAGGTGGCTGCCGTGCTTGTGGAGGAAGAGGCACGACTAGGGATGGCAATGGGTGGGACTCGGCTTGGATTATACATACTTCGACTTTGCTCCGGATACTAGTCGGACTTTTGTTTTCAGTCCACCTCCACTCGGACTCGGATTATGCATACTCCAAGTTTGACCCGACTCGGACTCTCGGATCTCCAACGGAGTCGGATGCAGAGTCGGATTATTATCAAACAGTACCGCTGTGATATTGTACTAATGATTTAGAAGCATACAAAATTGACAAAATATATTTTTCATATACAATTTAACAAATAAATATGTACTTTAATTTGAATTCAATTTTAACAACAGAAATAATCATACTACCAAAATTTAACAAAGTTTTCTCGTATTTTGATTTGGCATATTTTATTTTTCTTGATTTCATTTGTCTTATCTTGATTCATTAATCTAAATAAATATACCAAGTATTTTTTCAAAATCGAAAATTACAATTAGTATAAGAAAGAACTTGAATCAGTCACATCTAGAGTTTTAATGGAAACAAAATTTTAGTGTGAAAGTCAAATTCAAAGTCTGATGTCCTTCAGGGTCGGAGTCTCGGATTTTTAATAAGGTCCACCTCCGGTCCGTCTCTAACTCGGACTCGGAGCATAAAGTCGGAGTCGGAGTCGGATGTCTTATTCCTCGGACTCAAATCGGATTATTTTTCTCGGATCGAATCGGACTAGGGTCGGATTCGGACTTAATTACCATCCCTAGGCACGACTGGGCGGCTGCTTGGGGCTTTATAGTGAAGAGGGAGAGGGAAGAGAGAAGAAGGAGAAGGCAAGCATAGAGGGAATTGTGTGTGACGACTCCTTGAGTACTTAGGGTTTCATGACTTATCATGGTTATTATTATTATTATTATTATTATTATTATTATTATTATATTATTATTATTATTATTATTAGTGTTATTATTATTATTATTATTATTACTATTATTATTATTAATATTAATATTAATATTAATACTAATATTAATATTATTAATAATAATGATAATAATAATAATAATAATAAGAATAATAATAATAATAATAATAATAATAATAATAATAATAATAATATTATTATTATTGGATTCACCTACTTGAAATGCCTTCTTAAGAAACTCACTTTCATGTGCTCACACATTCTAATAAAATAATAATTTGATTCAAACCTCTTTATTTTAGAAGTCTTAATTGTATTATTAATATAAACGTATGTTAATATTTAAATTCGTATATAAAAGAAATTTATTAAACTACTTCAAAATTAATTTTTTATAATTATAAAATTCCCAAAAGTTATTAAATTATTAATTAATGATGTCCGAAATTCTCGGGGTGTTACACACTTACATACTACAAACCACTTACACAAGTTAACCTTCTTCCAAACTCCCAACTGATTCATATAACTTATGAACTAGAAATTGCCCAAAACCCATTATAAATACCCTTTTGCCATGAGAACAGTTTCACCTCCATCATAAAATTTTTCAAACATTCTTTCTTATATCATCTCTTCACTAAAATCTTACTAACTTAATACCTTTAATATTAGTTTAAGAAATTTAAGAAGATGGAGCTTAGAACACTCTTTATTAGCTTAAATCATCATCATTAGGAGCATTATTGGGTTATTACTTTGGTAATTTAATGAATTATTATTTTTGAAGTTCGGATTTATTTATGTTGAGAGCTTAGTAGATTATTATTACCTCATATTCAGCCCATTAGTTCAATTTGATTTTTCACATTTACCGAGACAATAATTAACCTTTAATATCTCTAATTGTGTTTAATTAAAAATTATAAAAGTAGATAATAATAATCTTTTTATTGAGACGAATCAAACAAGATACCTCATGACTATGTTTTAACTCATAGATTAAGAATAATATACAAATTAAGAGTGATAAATGAATAATGAAAAAAAATCAATAAGACTAATGGATAGAATAGGAGGGAGTATTATTTTGCGAGTTTGGCTTAACCATCTTTGGTGCATTATTATCTATCTTGGAGGCTCTTATTTCTTATTATTTTCCTAATTAATACTCACTACTATAACTTTTTATCCTACTCTTTTTGTGGATTTTTACATTATTTTTACTTTATAATATGCAAAGTATGAAATATGTTGATAAATTTTAATAGGAGTTATTTTGATGAAATTATGATCAAGATTATATTGCATATGTGTATGCTAAAAGTACTTTTAGTATGTTAATTTGATAATCTTTGAACAAATTTAGGAAGTTGGGCGCAAAATTGTATTCTAGTGATATTAAGTATATAAGGTATTAAGTTATTTTATAAAAATATTGTTTATCAAGTATAATTATACTAAGAATATTGTTATTATACTTTATTTTGTGATTAAAGTTTATAAAGTTATAGTTAACTTCTAAGTTATTGCGTAAAGTCTTTATATTTTTAAGTCGTTATGTTAATTATTTAAATATAGGATTTAGTATGTTAAATTATATTAAGTCGTTTTTTATGTTAAAAGGCCCCAAAACACTCATAGGCCATTCGACCACTATCATAAAAAAACAGAGTTTAATTTACTATTTAAAATCATTACAAGCTATTTTTGTGATAATAATAAAATAACAATTTAAAAAGATTTTTTTGAGAAAGTTTTATAAGTTATTAAATATTAAAGTGTTTTTCATAATAAAAGGAACTTTTAATCACTATTTAGTAGAAAATATTTTATTTGTTAACTATCTGACGAAAATTTATGTAAAATGATGTAACAGCATTTTTAGTAAACTTGCCACTCAAACTTTTTGTGAATATTGAATTTGTGAGATTAAAAGTTTTACTTCTTTAAAAATTAGAAATATTGATTTTTGTGAAATTATAAATTTTATTTGTGTTATATAAAGAATGTTTATTTTTGCAAACTTTTAAACTTTACTTATTTTTCTAAACTTGAAATATTGATTTTTGGTGAACTTGTAGAATTTCGGAAACTTATCCAAATGATGCAGTTTACTTGAATTTTAATTAGAATATTTGATTTTTTTAACAGAATAATTATTTATTTATTATAATTTTAGAATTGTTGATTTTGAAAACTTATTTAAAGAGAATAGATCCACTAGTGGAAAAAAAGCTATTGGCTGCGGTTTTTAGGCACACGCAGCCAATATGAGTAAAAAAAATCTGGTAAAAAAAATAACAAAGGGCTGCGGTTTTTGTTCTGTCCGCAGCCATAAGTAGCAGCCAATAGCTTTCAAAATTAAGAAAATCAGCAAAAAAAAAAAATAAATTTATGTAAAGGGCTGCGGTTTTGTCATCTGTCCGCAGCCCCTAATGTTAATAAAAAAAATTAAAACCGGCCATCTTGTTTGTAACGTTCATTTTTCTCAAAACCTTATGTCTTCTTCTTGTTCTTCAAAACCACCCACGAAAATTTGCTCAAAACCTTGCTCACAAAACTCGAAAACTCCATTGAACTACCTTGCTCTTGAACTACCTTCTGCTGCTGTGTGTATCTTGCTCTTAAACTACTGCTGTGCATCTTGTTCGTCTTCGTTCTTCATTTAACTCCATAACCCACGACAAAAATTGCTCACAAAACTCGAAAACTCCATAACCCTCAAAAAACTTCTTCGTCTTCATTCTTCATTGTCTTCATCTTTATCTTCTTCATTTTCTTTTTAAACCCACGAAAAAAATCAAGGTATTTTGAATTATTTTCGTTTTCATTTTAGTTTTTGTTTTTTTGAGAAATGGTTATGTTTAATTACTAATTTTAATTTGTTTTTTTTTTCTTATTTTATTGTAGGTCACATTGTACCTATTTTTCATCTAGATTCCAAGGTAATTTCTTTTGATTTTTTGAGAAATGGTTATGTTAAATTACGAAATTTTTGTTTTTGTTTTTTTCTTTGTTTTTCATTCGTTTTCATGGTCTTCATCTTGATTTGTTTATCATGTCATTGTTATTAGACTTATGTTTTTCGGAATTTCTCAAATTAGGGTATGAAATTGTCTTGTATGGCCAATTTCTTTTGATTTTTTTATCATTCGTTTTCATTGTCTTCAAAAAACTTTGTTTTTTCTTCTTACTTCTAGTATTTAAATTATAGTATGTAAATTAGGTTTAAATTTATCAAAATTGATGAATGTGTATGTAGTTGTTGTTTTTAAATTTATAGTATGTATATTAGGTTTAATTAGGGTTGTTTATGGTTATATGAATGAGTTGGTTGATGTTGATTATTGATAAATTTGGTTGTAGTAGGGGTTTTTAAGTTTTAAATTAGGTTTAATTAGGGTTGTGGATTATTGAAAAATTTATCATAATTTATGAAGGTGTATGTTTGTTTTGTTATATTTTTAGGTAATTATTTCATTTTAATTATGAATGTGTATGTATGTAGTTGTGGTTTTTAATAAGTTTTAAATTTTTTATAACTTATTTTATGAATGTTGTACATTTATGTTTGGTTATATAAAATTAGAATATGAATTATAAAGTATGAAGTTGTACAATGTTAATTATTATAAGTGATTTTATTTTAGAACACAATATAGTGCATATATAAAATTAGTATATTTGGTATAAATAAGTATACATTTTAAGGGTTGAATATGTTTGGTATAAATATGTATAACATTTTTAAGGTTGAATATGCTTGGTATAAATAAGTATATAGGTGTATTAATTTTGTTTTGAATTAAATAATCCACTTAAGGGCTGCGGTTTTTGCCCATGACCGCAGCCCCTTACCTTATTTTTGGCTGCGTATTTTGACCGCAACCCTTATCTAATATTTCTTACTGCTACAATAATGGCTGGGGTCGAAATACGCAGCCCATAGGGGCTTAAAAACCGCAGCAAATAAGGTTTTTTCCACTAGTGAGATTTTAGTTGCTACTCGTGGAAAATATTACTTTAAAGACTATAAATGGAATATTAAGTTATTAGTGTGAATTTAGAGAACTTTTAACCATAAAGTAATAAATAAAATTTAATGTGTAAAAATTTAATAATAAATGTACAAAGACATAAAGGTTAATTTTATGTTATAATTAAGAATTTTATTAAATAAAAGAGGTTATCACCTAAGTTGATCAAATTCAAAGTCAAAGTCAAATTGTAGTAATAAAAATGTGATGTACTTGTGTGAATGAATATTGATTGAATGACCCTGATATTAAGGGAATGTTGAACCATAGATCAACATGTAAAATCCCGGCGCCCGTATTGGCTGGCACGTAAAATGCGTTGTAATATTGGAGGTTAGCTACCTAGCTAGTAGAGCTCGAGCATAGTTGTATTGGAGGGGTGGAAATTCCCACCACTGTTAAGGTTTAGGACTACGGTCCTCACCAAACCAAACCCTTACATATATCATGTGTCATATTGTTGTGCATGTTGATCAGTGATAAACTTGATTAGTGTTGATGCTATGATGTATTGTAAGGTTATGTGTTTTAACCAAATGAACTTACATAAGTGTTAAGATTACCGAATTGTATAAGCAGCAGTAACGTACTTCTATCAGAATTGAGAATGGTATCTTAATGACTTAAAAGTATGAAACAGAAAAAGAATATAGTAAAGTATACAATGGTGTCAATTAATTATAAGTTTGTACTTAATTATTATTTTGTAAATGTAGCGCATAATTTTGGTATTTTGAGCTAGATAAAAAGTTATGCTCGGCGTTAAGTGCTGACAGATTCAATAAGCTATGATCCGTATCATAAATGGCATCAGCATTTTGTAGGATTTAGTTTCAGATTTCGATTCAGGTCGCAACAATTAATATTTATCGAGAACTTAGCTGATTTTTGTACCTTTATTGATGACTTTATGTTGATGTATTTTTTTTTTCATATAGAGCAAACAATATTTCTATTAGATGCAATGTTTTACTTTTATTTTAAACAATTTAAGTTTTCATGATTTAAAGTTTTTAACACTTCGACATTTTAAGACTTCCGCAGTATTTTTGTATTAAAATTATTATAAAATGTTAATTATGTATCAAGATTCTCTCTCTCGTTACATCATTGGAGCCACAAACATTAGAGAAGAGACTAAGTGCGCATTCAAAAACTCTGGTCCATGCTTACAGGCCCACCGAGGAGTTTTACGCCATACGAGGGCGAGAGATGATAGGTGGAAAGACTCTAAGTTCTCTACTTCTAGGATCCTCCTGAGGCCAAAAAAGTTCATTCTTGTCCACATTGAGAACAACTCGCATGATGGTCTATCATCCTTAATAGTTTGTAGGGCCTTGAAAACACAACCAGCAACTAAGGGGCAGGGGATGCCATTGATCGTATCAGCATCATGGGTATGGGCAAGAACCACTAAGCCATTGGCATGCTTACAATTCTTGATAGAGGAGAGAGTGCACTAGCATACGAAAAAAACCAGATTTCTAGCTTTTTTCGAGTTATATCAAGAGTCGAAAACAAGCTAGGGTCACTCATACGATCTCCAAAGCAGACTATAGAATTATCTGAGCTAAAATGGCGAGCTCCAAGGTGATCAATGAAGTACTTCTTAGAAAGCTCCTTACCACATCCACTATTACAACCATCGTGCCCCCTAAACGAACACCGAATCCTATAAACAACCATGAAGAAACAACACAAAAGAACCAAAAACACACGAAAAGACCCACAATAAGCAAAGAGCCTACCTAAAGCAAGAAGGGAGTCAAAATAGAGAGAGAGAACCAAACGCTAAGGCAACAAACGATAAACAAAAGAGAACAACTGGTAGGATGACAAGGAAAATGAACACCCACCTGCCAGAAACAAAAACCAAAATGACCATGATAAGAAAATAGAAGCCCACCATATAAGGTTATTAGGATCGAGATTCTACCTAGGATCGTTGAGGGGGTAGGATCCAAATTGATAGAATCAGATCGTAGGATTGTGTAATCCTACAAATATGCATTAATGTGCTTTGGATTACTTACTCTATTATATTTGTTCTCCGTTGAACTTTTAAGATGTAAATAAAAACTTATGTGACTTCATCGACTGAGTTTTGAAAAAAAATACTTTTAATAATTATTTGTAAATTTAAAGCTAAAAAACCTTTAATTTTATAAGGAAAAAGTGTCAAAAAGTACCTAAAAAGAACTTCTTTTTTCAAAAAAGTACATAATAAAAAATTTTTTTCCAATAAGTACCTAACAAAAATTTTTCTTTTCAATAGAATACTAACTAACGACTGGGGTTAAGTTTTATCTTTTTTTTCACATCTTTAAAAAGTACATAATAAAAAATTTTCTTTTCAAAAAAGTACTAAGAATACAACATAATCATCTAATACAAAAAAACATTATAAATAACTCTAAGAACATAATATATAAAAAAGTTCACACATCATCGAATACAAACACAATAATTATAATTATAATAATAATAATAATAATTTTTTTTTTTTTGAAAATTAGGAAATATATTATTAAAACAAAAACCATACACTGCTAGATGGGAGCCCCAGGCCCGCCGGCATAAAATACACAGGAAACAGCGCCCCTATACAGCACCACACTACCAAACCTCCTACAACTATATGGGATCAACAGAAGTAAAAGACATGACAGTAGAAGATGGCAAGTCAAGCCCAACCAGCTATTTGGCCCAAATACTTATCCGAAACTTGAATGTGTAAAATAGGTAGCCAGCATCAGGTGCCCCATTCTCGAATTTGATCTTATTATGCTCAAACCAGAGAGACCACAGCACACAACCCCAGATCAGACTCCATACTTTGCCTCTACTTCTTCTAGGAGCCAAGAGTTTCCATGATAAAGCAAACGAGGCACAATGACTAGGTAGTTTACTTGATATACCCCACCAGTTCAGGACCTTCATCCACAAACGGGGCACAATGACTCGGTAACAAGTGAAAAGGACATGAGAGTTCGTCTCAAGGTCACCACTGCAAAAAGGGCATAGGGCAAGTCTAGGATCAATCAAGCCCTTTTCCACAAGAAAGTCACCAATCTTCAATTTTTCAAGGCTCGCCAACCAGATAGTGAGGTGTACTCTAGGGGGTACCTTGATACTCCATATGTGAGATAAGACAGCCTTGGGGAGAATAGGGGTGACAGTCCAATACAATGTATCGATAATCTCTTTGGTGGGGAATCTATGACAATCCACACCATGCCAGCTGACTCCATCTGTCATATTGCGCTTTGGGTTGACCAGCTCAAGGATTAATTTTAGTCTTTCTAGATCTGCAAGTTCCCACTCATATAGTCTTCTCCTCCATCTAAACCTCCAAATCCACTCATTCTCCACCCAGTCCCCCATCTGATAGATTACTGCATCACACTGAACTGAGATCGAAAAGAGCCTGGGGAAATAATGCCTTAGTGGCCCCACCGAGGACCATTTATCATGCCAAAACCGGGTAGATTTTCCATCACCCACCACAATCTGCAAGCCATCATCAACAATATCCCTGATTCTTTTTGTGTCTAGATCATTCGACATTAAATGTGCCCACGTGCCCTGCTTGATTTTGCCAAAGGATTCAGACGTAGCCTTTAAGCTTTTAATGTTATAAATGGAGATCAGGATACGTTTCCATAACATATTGTCGCTCCTAGAAAACCTCCACCACCACTTAAACAGTAGGACGAGGTTCTTATGCAACACATTCCCCACTCCCAGACCACCTATGCTCTTTGGTAGTTCCCGACCATTTGACCGAGGGAGGCAGCATGTGATCATTTGCGGATACACCCCAGAAGAATCTTCTTTGCATCTTGACAATTTTGTGTGCCACAACTTTTGGCATCTTGAACATGCTCATGAAATAAATAGGAAGGCTATTGAGGACACTCTTAATTAAGGTAAGTCTGCCTGCTCTCGAGAGTATCATTGCCTTCCATGCCGCCAATTTATTCTCAATCTTTGATAGCACCGGTTTCCATGCGGAGCATTTGTTCATATTCTCCCCCAGAGGTAAGCCAATATACGTAACTGGACAAACAAAATGACAACACCCCAGCTCCCTGGCGATATATTTTGCCCCCTCCGTTTCATAACTGCACCACGAGATAATACTCGACTTGCTATAGTTAATTCTCAGCCCCGACATAAGAGCAAAGACATCCAGAATTCTGAAGTAATTAGTGACAACCGCATTGTTTTTCGGAACAAAAATCAGTGTGTCATCTGCAAACTGGAGATGCTTCAATCGAACTTTCTCTTTTCCAATGGTGACTCCTTCAATCAACTGCATGTCTTCAGCTTTACTCAGTAGACTCACAAGGGCTTCACTAACCAGGATAAATAAGTAAGGCGAGAGTGGGTCACCCTATCGCAATCCCTTCTCCATCTTCATAGGTTTTAGTGGAGACCCATTCAAAAGCCGCGATAAGGAGGCAGAGCATACACATGTCATAATCCTTTTGACCCATCTTCTCCCAGAACCTATCTTTGTCATAACTTGCTAAAGAAAAGACCACCTAACCGAGTCGTACGCCTTTTGAAAATCGAGCTTTAGGAGTGCACTCCGTATTTTCCTCTTCTTTAGCCATCCAATATGAAACAGCCCAAACCAACGTAAATAGTATAATATTAATATCTACAAGCATAGCGGAAGACTTAAACAAGCCTGGGCTGAATCCGACCTGTGGCTCGATAACCACAGCAACCCAATATCATAGTAACTGAAAACTTTACATAACTGCGATACAAATATTACAAACCATTTATAGGCTAGGTTATACATTACCAAAAATCTAAATTATTTTAATTTTACAACACATGATTTGCCAAAATATCAATTTAAGTTTACTTTTCAAAACGATGTCCTCGCTTTCGCAGCACATAACACATAAAGGAGCAGCACATCCTTCCGCATTAAAATTGGCAACCTGAAAGTGGATCTATCCCCCGTAAGGGATAGGCCCCATCAAAGACTGTAAACAATTGAATTGTTGAGTAATCCAACAAACTACTACATTTAGATAGAAGTCATTAACAAACATCTCCCAATTTAATCTTTTGCTCAATTGGTAACTTCTTATAATACATTAATTTATTCAAACCCAGACTCTTTTAAAGACTATTTGGTATAAACGAAAATACGGCTAAGAACCTTTAGTTCAAAGCGAATCAAAACACGACTATAACTTTCCAAGTTAATAGTGAAAAACAAAATACGGCTATTACTTAACAAGTAAATAGCGAAATAATACGGCAAATGAAACAATATGATTTCATTTGTGAAACAAACAAAACTTTGTATACCAAATGCATTTATTCAAAACTCATATTAAAACAATAATATAACAACACATTAAAACGTGGGAATATATGGACCGTCAGGAAGTAGGCTTGATCTAAATCTTGAGAATACGGGTGATCGTCATCACTGAAATACGGTTCTTGTAAGAACGAAACGGGATCGGGGGCTTGAGTCCGATCCGAATAACCATTACCTATTATCAAGCTATAGGATTTCATAATAATCCGGATACGAATATCCGTTGCCAATTCCCAAAAACGAACATTTTTCAATGTCAAACATTGAATTATAAAACAAAACAATTCAGTTGATTTTCTTTAAAGTCAACAATCATCATTTTAAATACCAATCAATTAAGGCAAAATAATAACCCTATTTTAATCTCAAATACCCAATAATTAACCTTAAACATTCAATTGATTTCATGGTTTCTAATTCCACTTATAAAGATTCCATTTTAGTACCATATTAGGACACCTGTTAGTATTTTGGTCATAACTTTCTCATACAAACTCGTATAGAGACGATTCAAGTGTCTACGCGACGCTGACTCAGAGATCTACAATTCTTATGAAGGCACTAAAACTCATAATAAATAAGAGATACCCCGAAAATGGCAAAACAGAAAACTGATGATTGATTTTCGTGACAGCCTGTACCATTTCACTATTTTGAACATAACTCTCTCATACGAACTCGTATAGAGGCGATTTAAGTGTCTATGCGACCACGACTCGAAGCTCTACAATTGTTATGAAGACACCAGAATCAAGAAACGACTCTAACTATCCCAAAAACAGTCAAACTTAACTGGACAGACACTTGCTTAATAACCAGCAGGTCCAACATTTTTCTTTCAACCATGAACATGAATCAACAACAATTTAATACCTAAAACTACTCTAAAAACATTCAATTATGCTTAAATAGATTAGTTTGTAAGTTACCTTTGAGCAAGATTAATCCACACAAAATTCAGAAATCAAAATCAAGATCCACTTTAGCTAGAAATCCTTCAATGGCTACCACAAAATGTCACTTTCTTGATACTACAATTATTCCATCAAAAGACCTTCTAAAAACCTAACACACAATAATTTAAAAGTCAATTTAAGGTCCTATTGACCATTAAAGAAACTTGCAAGTAAATTCAAGAACACATAGAAAAGACTTACTTCTAAGCCCAAAAAGAGATGGAGATGGTGATAGTTAGATGGGTCCTCCTTCTTCTACAAAAGCTACAATCATCAAAATACTTAAATTAGATTATAGCTTCACCAAATTGAGTGTAAACTTTCTGAAATTGAGATTAGGGTTTTTCAATTAAAAACTTTTACTTACATATACTTACAACAATACATTGAGAAGATGAAGGTTGGTAAAATTTCAGATTTTTGTTCTTCTTTTCTTAGTGATGAAGGTAGAATTTAGCTTTGTTTTTCTTCAGACTATGAAGAAGATGATAGTGGTGTGAAGGAAAGAGTAGTAAACATACTCTTATAGATATCAGGGGTGGACCCAATTAAGTGACAAGGGGGTACAGTTGTACCCCCAGTTTGAAAAAAAAAATTCAGAAAAAAAAAATTAAAAAAAAAATTTTTGATATTCTACCATTCCATTTCCCTCTTCAACCTTCCAGCAGGTGCAATTTTGTCCAAAGTTCTCTACTTTTCCTTTCTTTAATGGCAGGAGCTCAACAATCTTCACATACATAAATAAACGATCAAAAACCAATTTTCCACAATATTGATTTCTTTTTCATTAAATCATTTTCTATGTGACAAAAATTATAAATATCTTTAAGACAAGATTAGATCTTACTAGAAAAGTTTATGTAATTAAGGTATTTCTAAGAGGAAGGATAAAGTTCATAAAGATTGAAGTGAAAATGTAATAATAAAGGATGAGTTTATAAAAGATTTAAATTTTTGGGAAAATGAAGAATTGAAAATATAAGAAGCTTAAATGAGTGTTGGGAGAAATGCTGGAGCATTCATGATGATTGTGAATGGGGAATTGTATAAGGTAAAAGAGAAAAAAATTTTAACGTGAAGAGAGAATAGAAATGGGGAATTGCAAAAAAGCTCTGCCTTTTTATTTTCCAAAATGTTTGGCTCAGGTTTCCAACGCGGGTTCTTAAAAACTTTGACACAGAACTTTCACCATCTGAGACAACCTAATAAACTAAACTATTATGCACAGTTCAGTATATAATGAGGCCCCTCTATCCTAGGGGCCCTAAGCAGTTGGATACCCGGAATGGGCCTAGAACCACCCCTGAATGGTTTCATGCTGCGAAGACTAAATTCTTTAATTTGTTTAATGTTAAATGTTGCAAGTAACTTAACGAGGTCAGTACTTTGAGCAGTATAAAAGTTGGATTTTTTTAAAAGAGAATTAGAAAGAGTGAGATTTTTAAAATTAGATTTTTCTTTTGTTATTTCTAAACATGTTTGTGTTAGTTATATTTGAAGGACTCAACATACTGTATTGGAAATTTTTCACAAAATTTAAGAAGCATTTTTCAAAAATTTATCTTTTTTTTCTTGGATTTTTCTATTTTTATTTAAAAAATCTTTAGATGACAACATTATCTTTGAATTTTTCACAATTGACTTGCATGAGTTGGTCAGAATATTTGAAAAAATTTTCGCCCATCGTTTGTGATGCTAGAGACTTTGAGTTGATTAGGGTTCATTCCTTCAAGTGTCACATGACTGCCCAGCGCAAGTATTTTTATTTTTATTTTTAATATGGGGTAGGTTGATGGGAGGGGAGGGCTAGGTGAGATTCGATGGCAAGACCTCGTTTGGAATTCCTGGATCCGCCACTGTATGACGTTCGTGTTTTGTATGTACCCCCAGTTTGAAATTCCTGGGTCCGCCACTGATAGATATATAGCTTAGGTAGATGTTTGGTGAGTAAGATTGAGAGGTGTGAGTTATAAGCCATATGGCCATACGTGGGTATTTCAATTCCTACTCATACTCGTCACAGTATAAGGTGGATAAAATATCTATAATTTCGTCGTTTAATTTATTTTGTCCCCAAAAATAATAAAACTAATATCTAAAATTCGTAGTAAAATTTTACTTTTAAAAAGAAAAACTCATTTACTTATTCAAATAATAATTTTTAACGAAGACGTTTTTATAACTGTTTCACAATAGCCTCATTTGCTACCAGTACCCCATCTAAGATTTGTCTATCCAAAACAAACGCGCTTTGTGATTCATCAATGAGCGAAGCTATGACCTCTTTCAGCCTCAAGGACAGTAGCTTGGATATAATTTTATACAGGGCCCCCACCATACTAATAGGGCGAAAATCATCAATAGAGCCCGGGCTTGCTACCTTTGGAATCAAAGTCACCCATGTTATGTTGATAGCCTTTGCATTGTCACCGGTGTCCAAAAAACTTATCACAAAATTGTAGATATCTTCTTTGATTTGCTCCCACATCTCCCTAATAAAATTGAAATTGAAGCCATCGAAACCCGGGGCCTTATCAGTGCCACAAGCCCACACAGCCGCCTTCATATAATAATAATAATAATAATTATAATAATAATAATAATAATAATAATAATAATAATAATAATAATAATAATAATAACAATAATAATAACAATAATAATAATATAATAATAATAATAATAATAATAATAATAATAATAATAATAATACTAAAACTAAAACTAATAATAATAATAATAATAATAATAATAATAATAATTATAATAATAATAATAATAATAATAATAATAATAATAATAGTAATAATAATAATAATAATAATATTAATAATAATAATAATAATAATAATAATAATAATAATAATAATAATAATAATAATAATAATAATAATAATAATAATAATAATATAATAATAATAATAATAATAATGAAAAAGTGTTAAAAAAGTATCTAAGACATTTTTTTAATAACAATACCAATACTTAACACCAACCGTTAATTGCTCTAGCTTGGTTTGTGTTGGATGATGTTCTTATGTTGTGTTTGTATTGGATGATGTGTGAACTTTTTTATACTGATGTTTTTAGAGGTATATATTATGATGTGTTTGTATTGGATAATTATGTTGGTTCTTGGTATTTTTTTGAAAAGAAAATCTTTATTAGGTATTTTTTGAAAAAAAAAAAAATCTTATTAGGTACTTTTTAAAAATAGGCAAAAAAAAAGCTAACAAAAAAGTTAACCCCAACCGTTAGTTGGTACTCTTTTGAAAAAATAAATTTTTGTTAGGTATTTTTTGGAAATTTTTTTTTATTAGGTACTTTTTTGAAAAAAAATGTTTTTATTAGGTACTTTTTGACACTTTTCCATTTTATAATGATATTGATATAATTATTTTAAATATACATTTATACAACTATATGTATTTGAAGTTAGTACTATTTGAAATTATTTTACGATTGAAATGACCCATATAGGATCGGACCGTTGGATTGTAGGATCGTAGAATCGTGTTATGATCCTACCACCTAAATTCTTAAGATAAGTAGGATCGAACAGTTCTACCACATTAAGGTCCTACCTACGGTCCGGATATGTCGCCTATTTTCGGATCGTAGGATCATAGAATTGTTGATCAGAATCGGGATTTTGATAATTATGCACTCGTCCACCACCCCTATATCCTACTGTATCACCACTATGGCAAGAATAGGAGGGAAGGACACCCCGCAGAAACCGAAATAAAGCCAATAAACAACAACCGAGCAAAAACAAACCACCCTGCAACATCAACAAAACGATCCAATAAGCAAGACAACCCCATACTAAACAACAACCACCCTACTACACACCCACCACCATGACTGAAGAAGGAGGAAAGAAAACCAAAAACCTGAAGAAAACCCATAGAAACCCGCAAAAAACCTGAGAAAAACCCCCATTGTTCACTGTTGATGGCAGCCGCAGGTTAATCGGAGAAGTATAGAGCATAACCCACATCACTAGAAGCTAAGATCGTACCTGATAAAAGGCTAACACTAGTGAAACGTGAAGTCAACTAATGGCCTAGATAGAGAGGCTTTTTAACAGCTCTATATTATTATTGTTGTTGTTGTTGTTGTTATTATTATTATTATTATTATTATTATTATTATTATTATTATTATTATTATTATTATCATTATTATTATTAGGAAAAATTACCGTGAATATTACGAACTTTCACTGATTTTCCTACAATAATATGAACTTTCGATTAACCCTGAATAATACCAACTTTGAAGTGGATTTCCCTATAACACCCTTAACCTATTAGTAACCAATAATTTTAGGTCAACTTGACAAAAAATGAAAATACAAAAAAAAAATAATTAAAAATGCAATAAAAAAGTAAGAAAATTAAAAATGCAATAAAAAAAATAGAGAAGGGTGGGGAATTAATTTTCTTACTTTTTTTTGCATTATTAATTTTTTTGTATTTTTCTTTTTTTGGCAAATTGACCAACAATTGTAGGTTACCCACATGTTAAGGATGCTAGAGGAAAATCCACATCAAAGTTGGTATTTTTAAGGGTTAATCAAAAGTTCGTATTATTGTAGGGAAATCAGTGAAAGTTTGTATTATTCACGGTAATTTTTCGTTATTATTATTATTATTATTATTATTATTATTATTATTATTATTATTATTATTATTATTATTATTTCTTTTTGGATGGGTTTCTCCATTCTCACTCTTTGCATCAGCATATGAGAGAAGCACAACATCTATGAAGGGTTTCTCCACTCTCACTCTTTATATGCATAGGAGGAAAGCGAGACTCTAGAAAAGACAAAAAAAGAAGTAACTATACATCAAGAACTATTTACTCAAAATCAAAAAGATTCCTAATCCAAGGGTGTTGGGTATTAATTCCTTTAATCGGAATATGCATAACTCTATTCTTGACTGCAAGTTTCACCTGTCAAGAAGCCCTATACTCCATTGGAACTTTAAAATTCCATATAACATCATTCCGAGCACACCGAATTTCTTAGGTAGGACTATAGAGTGCATTAGTAGTAGTCTTCCTCTTATCAGTAGCACAATTCCACTTCCTCGATGCAAAATCAGCAATGGAAGCACCAAAAACCTTGATACCTAACCACATCAGAATATCTCTATGACATTGAAGGCTAAAAGCACAGAGGAAAAAAAGATGAGTAGTAGACTTAGTATGCAAACCACACAATGGACGTATATGTCAATAGCGATTATGCCCAATGCAAACAATTTGTCCCTACACTTTAATCTCTCATTTACAGCTAGCCACAAGATGAATCAAGCTTTTGGAATAGAACTTCTATTCCACACAAAGCGCGCCAAATGAACTAGTTTCCCTGCCCCTATGAGCTCATGATAGCCTTCTTTGATGGAGTAAGTTTCATTATACGCCCATTGACCAAGCAGATCTTTAACTTTGCATATTTTCTTAAAACTCTAGCTTTATGTTATCCGGGCATTAAATACCCTCCAATTCCAACCCTTAATATCAACACCATGTACCCACCTGACCCTCATTGATTCACGAATAGAAGAAATATGCCATATGAGTTTGCCCACAGTAGCCTAATTCCAGACTTCGAAATTTCGGATTCGTAAACCACCTAGTTGTTTTGGAGTACACTCCTTAACCCAATTCATGTTGCCAGGAACATTAGAATCAGCTTCTCCATTCCATAAATATACCCTATAGATTGCATTAACCTACTTAAGCACTTTCTTAGGAATCACAAAAATTTGGCACTAAAAGTTTGTGATATTCATCAAAACAGCAGAACCTAGTTGCAACCTCGATACATAAGAGAGGTTTCTAACTTGCCACGATCTAATCTTAGTAGTCATTTTCACAGCAAGGCGTTCATACTCAATTTTCGAAAGATGCTTGGAAGACACATTAACCCCCAAATAGCAAAAAGTCATAGAGCCCAAAGGAATGTCACAGGAATCTACAATGTATTGTTTCAAAGAATTAAGAATACCCGCAAGATACACATTAGATTTTGAGGAGTTGGCAAACAAACTAGAGGAATCCGAAAATATCTCCAATTGAGCTAGAAGGATTCGAACAGAACCCCAATCACTACGACAAAAGATCATTTAATCATCTGCGAAACAAATATGGTTCAATTTTAGTCTATTGCACCTTGGATGAAATTTGAAGTTCTCATGATCCCTAACAACCTTAACTAATTGTGAGAGATATTCATATAGATCAAAAAAATCAAAGGGGACATCGGATCTCCTTGTTAAATACCTCTATTGGAATTTATAAAGGCATGAGACTTCCATTTAATATCAGGGAGAAATGCACTATGCTTATGCATCATAACAATTTTTAAGAAGTGCAAAGGAAAATTTAGCGCAAGCATCATATCTTTAATAAAATCCCATTCTAAAGTATTGTACGCCTTGCGCAAATCAATCTTCAACAAGCTACTAAGCGGGCAGTGTTTCCTACCATATTGCTTCATAATATCATGACATAAAAGAATATTATGCATGATGTTGCGCCCTCCGCAAAAGCACCCTGAGAAGGACTTATGATGTCACCTAGAACTAATTTAATCTACTGCAAATCAGTTTAGTAATGCATTTATATAAAGTGTGACTCAAAGCAATTGGTCTATAGTCACATGGATTGTTAGGATTATGTACTATATAGAGTGTGATAACAAGGAACTATTGAGAGTTTCTCTCTCAAGGTTTGTGAGGGTGATTTTGAATTAGAGTCATGGCTGTGACTTCCACCTTCAATTTGCGTCCAACCTGTGCCTTCCACCTTCATCTTGGATCTCTAGTGGGCTGCAACATCTATTTTTGGGAACTTTCCTTAGCATCTTGGTGCGGGGGGATCGACCTTGAAACATCTTGTTGGATTTTCTAGAGTAGATTGGCGGTGGTTTTGTCAAGGAAGGATCTTTTCTGCCGGCAGTAGGTTCAACAGGTGGGGGGTGGAACAGGTTGCTTTCCTTGTGAAGCTGAAGGTTCACCGGCGGTGGGTCAAGTTTATGTGGTTCTACATGATGGTTTTCTTTGCGGCACGACGCGGGGGTTTCGGTTTTGATGCAGCTTTGTGACACCTTTGTGACGGTGGGTCATTCTTTTCATAGAGGGATTCAAAGGGTGAGTTCGATTTTTGGTACAGCATTGTGACGGTGGCTTCTTTAGTACAGTCCGTATTCTCCTCTGGTACGCTTCTTTCCATGTTTTTCATGGGCTTTTTCGCCTTCATTCCGTGCTGTTTTGGGGTATGGGTTCAGTTTTTTTGGCTAATGATTTGTGTTATTTGATCATGTGAGATTGGTTTTGTGTTATTTGGGTTAAATGTTGGTTTGGGTTGATTGTTGGTTTTGTGTAGGTTCTTTGGTGCTTCTCTTGGGTGGTTTGGTTTAGTGGTGGTTGTTTTTATTGTGGTGCCCCCCTGTTTCTCTTGTGCCTTCGAGTATTGTTGTTTCGTGGTTAGGCTACGTATTCCTTTTATATGGTTGTCTATCGTATCCCGTGCCCTTTTAGGGGTCGTGATGGTTGAAGTAGTGGTGGTGGAAAGGGGCTCACTAAGAAATACTTCGTTGATTCCCTTGGGTCTCGACATTTTGGCTCAGTTGCGTCTAGGGCTTACCTTAAAGATCTTATAGGGAGTGCCTCTTGCTTGTTCTCTTCTTTAGACATAGCTCTTAAAAACGCTGACATCTACCTCTGTACGAAGTGTTTACGCACCCACTCCTTTAGTAAGAATTGTAAACACGACCATGTCTCGGTGATCCTTGCACCTTCCTTCGCTGATAATGCCATTCATGGCATCCCCCACCCTTTGTCCTTAGTGTGGGTTCCGTGTGTGGTAGATATAGCTCCTCTCGTGTGTTCTTCTAATGGTTGCCTTTTGCTGATTTTGATATTGATCTTCTTGGTCATGTTTTTCTAAAACCATGCGAACAGTAAAAAGTATCCCCCTAAGTTGCGCCTCATCTTTGCTAGGGTGTTCCTCCAAGCCCTTGATTTGGTCCTAGTTTTCCCGAGTGATGTATCTGCTTGGGTGCAACTTTTGATCCTGCCTTGCTGTGTTTTGGGAACTTTTTTGCCTAAAATTAGCATCGAGCGACGATCGGGCAAAAAGGAGGGCTGCTAGTTTGATCATATCTCCACTGCTGTTTCTAGATGGCGAGAGCCTAGTGACATCCTATGTTTGGTTTTGGATCGTCTAGCTAAGGTAGCTCCCCCCTCGGTTAGTGTTAGGAAAGTCCATAACCTAGAAGACTCCAACTTGTTTCACTGTAAGCGTAAGCTTGGGGATGGTCATTTCTCTGCTGCTATTAAGGTTCTATCTTTTTTTGGTGTTGCACCTTTTTCCGCGGGCACCCTCCAGGCTCTTGAATTTAAGCATCCTTTTGAGCCCACTCTGGTTCTTCCCGCTACCCTTGTAATGAGGAAGCTCTCTCTGTGTCTAAAGATGAAGTGCTGAGGATGATACACAATTTTCCTAAGGGAACTTCATGTGGCAAGAATGGACATAGAGCTCAACATCTTATGGACATGCTAAGTGGTTCGCCGTCAGCTATTGCTGACTCTTTGTTGTGTTCTATCACCAAGGTCGTTAATCTGCTTTTGAGTGGTAAGTGTCCTAGCGTGCTCGGGGGTTTTATAGCAAGTGCAGCGCTTACCCCATTAGTTGAGTCAGGGGTTGTATTCGTCCTATCGCCATTGGTAAGGTGAGGCAGAGGCTTGTTTCTAAGGTTAGCGCTTCTGTTGAAGGGAAAACCTTGCTCCTTGGGTAGAGTTTTGTTATTCCCAACCTGCTCGGCTATATTATGGTAACTCTATTCACTGGTCCTGCCAAGGTTTCAAAAACGGTGACCCTTTAGTCCCTCTTCTTTTTTCCCTTATTTTACACTCCTTGATTTTGAAAATTCATTGGTCTTGTAAGCTTAACCTCCAGGTATAGTATCTTGATGATGTCACTATGGTAGTAGATACTTTTATGGTCGCAAAGGCCTTAAACATTATTAAGGAGGAAGGGCCATCTCGTGGTTTATTTCTCAATCTAGATAAGACTGATCTTTTCTAGCCTAGAGAGGAACCTAGGAGCAGAGATGACGGGGGTTTTCTCACCTAACATATCTCGCCCTTGTGCGGAGGTGAAACTTCTTGGTGGGCCGGTGAGTACAAATCAGAGCTTTTGTCGTGGTTTTTCTTTAAAAAGGCTTTTTAAAACCATAGAGCACATTACGGCTCTTAGAAAACTCCATGATTTACAATGTGAACTTCTCCTTCTTCGCTATTGTGTTGGGGTTGGGATTTTATTTTATACGTAGAGGACTTGCCCTTCAGATTGGCTAGGGGACGCACACGCCCAATTTGATCTTGCTTTGCGTTCTTCTTTGGAGAATATTGTTACAGCCTGTGGTTTGAGTTTCGGGGACTAGCAAAGGAGATTAGCTACACTCCATATTAAGAGGGGTGTGCTTGTTTTCTACTCGGCAGGTGACGTTGTTAACTACGCTTTCGTTGCTTCTCAGCTTTAAACCAGTTTGCGCTAAGATAAGATCTTGGCTAATAATGTTCCCTCCCTGGGTTCGTCTTTTGAATGTGTTGTTTGTCTCTTTCAGGTTCTTTGTAGCTCCAACGCTTTTTCTCTTAATGTTGAACCCGCTGCCCCCCCCCCCCCCCCCCCCCCCATATGATGAAAAAGCTGGCAGGGGCTTATTTTGATGTTATTGAGAAAAATCTTACGTCTAGTTACAGGCTCACCCCAAAACAAGTCGCCATTTTTAGCTCCACTTGGGAACCACATGCCCAGGACTTTCTGCTAACTATCCCTATAGACGGCTTAGGGCAGAAAATGAATCATCGTCAATACCAGTCTGTATTATGTTATCTTCTCGCTATTCCCTTGTTTTCGCTGAAGGTAGTGTATGCATGAGCTGTAATAATCCCAAAATGGATAAATGGGGGGACAACGCCGTACATTGCTCCAGCGAGAATAATAATAATAATCTTTCCAAAAAAAATAAAAATAAATAATAATAATAATAATAATAATAATAATAATAATAATAATAATAATAATAATAATAATAATAATAATAATAAAAATAATTTATAGACCAATTGCTTGTTGTCATGTACTGTACAAATGCATATCTAAGCTGTTGTGTTCTCGACTAAAGCTTTTTCTGGGGGACCTTATTGATCATGCGCAAGGTGCCTTTGTTGCGGGGCGTAGTATCATGCACAATATTATGCTATGTCAGGACATTAAGAAGCACTATACTAGGAAGAACTGTGCCCCTAGTTGTCTTATGAAGATCGACTTGTGTAAGGCCTACGACTCTCTAGACTGGTAATTCATTAAGGAAATGCTAGTGATGCTTAACTTCCCACACAAGTTCATCAAAATAGTAATGGCATGTATTACTGCGACGAGTTATGTGTTGATGATTAATGGGAGTCCTACCCAAGATGTAAGACCACCCGTCTTTCACATCTTTGTTTTGCTGATGACTTGATGATGTTCTGTAAAGGGGAGGTTGATTCTGCTCGGGTGTTATGAGTGAGTTTTGTGTCACTCATCGGGTAGTCATTGAGTCCAATTACCGCATATTTTCTTGCATTCTACCCTTGTTATCTTAGTTAATTACTCATTTTTTGACTTGGTTAGTGATATTCGCATTCTTGTGCATTTTAGTTCATTTAGGTGCATTCTATAGCATTTTCCCCCTTTGTCTTTGGTTGTTTCTTTTCCCCCTCCCCTTCTTTGCTCATTTGTGTAGGTTCCTCGCCTTCGGGACGTGATTCGATAGCATGAGCGACTCATCTCATCTTTTGGCGAAGCGCGGAATCCATCCCTTGCATCCAAAGAGCTTTCCAGCACCTTGTAGTAGAGTGCTCGTTCGAGGCACTCTGATGCTCGTTCAAGGCAAAGACACTCAGCAAACAGAAGCTTCTGAAGGCTAGTGCTCGTTCGAGCATATGGTGTGCTCGTTCGAGCACATTGGTGTTTGGCAGACAGAAGCTCTTGGAGCTAGTGCTCGTTCGAGCACATGCTATGCTCGTTCGAGCATTTGGTATTTTGGAGATCAGTAGCCTCTGAAGGCTAGTGCTCGTTCGAGCACCCTACCTGCTCGTTCGAGCACCTGATCAGCGGGGCATCTTTTGTTTCTTTGGTATATTTACTCTATTGCCCCTAGATTTTTCTTGTATATATAGGCACTCCACGAAATGTAATAAATCAGCTAGAAACATTAGAATAGAGTAGCTTTAGTTCATTTACTCTTGTTTTTCATTTCCAAAGTTGATTTATGGTGGGATTTGTTCCCTTTTGCTGAATTTAAGAAGAATATCCAAGGAAGAACTTCTCTTAGTTTGTGCTCAATCTTTCTCCTACTTCAAGGAAGTAAGATCCTGTAATCATACTCTATTTAGTTAGTGAAACTTTCAGATTTTATTTCATCTTTACATTTTCTCTTTGCATGTGGTTTTTCTTGCTTGATTCTTGATTCTAGTTGTTAGATTATACCTTATCTTTAGTTAAAGTAACTTATTGCGTGCTTTTACTTCTAGTTCAACACTTGCATGCTAGTTTTTCCTAGTTGTTAGACCTTCTAAAGTGGTCATTCTTACTCTTGGTTCTTTATTATGTTTGATATGTGTCTCATGTCTATTTTCTTGCTTACATCCATGATTTGTGAATAGCTTAGCCTCTAGGGCATGGGGTAAGGAAGTTCATCAATATGTGATGGGGTGCATGTGCTAGATTTTGGATTATAGAGTTTGAGTGATGCTAGTCTAGTGAAGTTTGGTTCATGAGCTATCCTAAGAAGGAGTGCAAGTGCTCCTCACTTCACTAAACTTAGTTGATTTTGTGATTTCTCTTGGTGATATGTTTAGTTATCATTTCCATGTTGATGGTTGAAAAGCCAAGAAGCTTGAAACCATCATTAGTCACTTACTAACCCAAGAAGGTGTGTATTTGATGATGTTTTTAGTAGCTTTCATACCCATCAAGTTAGTTGCATTATCATGAGCTAGGATTTAAGATAAGACTTATGGATTAGTTGAGTTCAAGGCTAAGAAGCCCACACTCCATCCTGATTTGTATGTCTAAATCGCCAAGGCCGAGAAGCCGAGGTGACACATAAGAGCTAGCTTCATTCACTTCTATACTCGTTTTAATCATCATGTTTTATTGAGTTTGTATCCCCTTGCATGACGATGAATGGACTCCCCATGTCCTAGCTTATTCTTAATTGCTAATTCATTATCGCACTAGTTTGCTCGATTGAAGATAATTTAACCAAACAAAAATCTAAAAACAACCCCCTCTTACGTCTAATATAGTTTAAGCACAAGACCTCCTCCCTGTGGATTCGATCCCGACTTGCCACTTTACTTTTGTATTTTGGTGAAATTGGGTAAGAGTGATCAACGTTTTGGAAGTAACGACACCAAGGTGTTGGCCCTTTTGCACCTCACGATAGAAAACAGATCACTTTTTGGCGCCGTTGCCGGGGAGGCACCGTTTTTGTTCTAAAAGCTAGTTATTACTGGTATTTTGTTCATAGTGTTCATAGAAATTATTTTGTGCAGTTATTCAATTATATTCTTTATACATGATTGTCAGTGCTTATGCTCTCTTTCTAGTGTTTGATGCATGAGACCAGGTGGAAGAAGAGCAACTCAACCATTGGAACCATATATCCCAGACATTGATCGATATCTTCGCACCCTCAGGCAGTTAAATCAACAAGCTTCAAACCTAGAAGATAACAACCCCATTGTCACTCCAGAGCAATCTGACGCAGAGTCTGAGTTCGAAATGGAGAATCAGAACAATCAAAACCCTCAACCCTTGTTCGGGCAATTTGGTGCTCCTGGAGGATATGCTCCTCAAGGAGGAATTAGGCTCCCTACTACCGCAACTCATTACCAAATTCATCCGCAGTACACCCGAATGGTGAAGGAGGAACTTTTTAGTGGTTTGAAGAATGAGTGCCCTTTGGAGCACTTAGAAAAATTTCTTGAAATATGCGACATCATTCCTCCTTGCTCCGGTAGTCCTAACTATGTGAAGCTTCATCTCTTCAGGTCAAGCCTAGCAGGGGATGCTAAGGATTGGTATAAGTGTTTGGAACCTAATTCTTTGACAACCTGGGCAGAAGTGAGAACATCATTCTTGGAGAGGTTCTACCCTACAGTGAGAACCCAAGATTGGAGAAAGAAGATCGCCGCATTTACTCAAGAGGATGATGAGAGCCGTAGTGAAGCCTGGACAAGGTTTAAAAGAATGATCCGAGCATGTCCTCACCATGAGTTTGGGGAAAATCACCTGAACACCTTCTTTTATGATGGCTTGAATGATAGTACAAAAGCTTTGCTTGATTCGAGTGTCGGGGGTCAACTGTCAAAAATCCCTCAAAATCAGGTGAAGAATGCCATTGAAGAGGTAGCAAAGAACTGCTCTTGGGGTGTGAGAGGAAAAAGTAAACAAAATGGATTGTATGAACTAAGTGGAGCCGGTGCTATAAACGCCAAGTTAGAACTTCTTGACAAGAAATTGTCTAAGCTTGACTTGAAATCGACAACGTCGCCCTCTACTAATGTTTCTTCAATCAATTCTCCTCGTTTCAGTTGTGACATATGTGGTGGCACCAATCATGATACTTCATACTATGGTGGATCGAACTCTAAACATGTAGCCGCAATGAATAACTTTGGCGGGCAAAACCAAGGCTATGGGCAACAAAATTTCAGCGGGAACCCTCAACACAAGCAAGGGTATAACCGGGGATATCAAAGAGGGAACCAAGGTCATGAAGCATACCGACCTCCGCAAGCAAGAAACCAGGGCAAGGGTTTAACAGTGGCAACAAGGGTGGTTCTTAGGTAAATCCTCAACCGCAACAACCGCAACAACATCAGCAAGCCATGGCTCCGGATGTTCAAAGTCAAATCCTTGCACAGCTACAAGCTTTTTCACAGCAAAATCAACTCCTTACTCAACAAATTCAGGAGATAACTGCTCATGGAAAGATGGTAGATAATCAGCTGGCTCAACTTGCAACCCCTCCACCTCCACCACTTTTCCCGGGAAATGCACAGCCAAACCCTGCAGCCCAATCCTCCAATGCTCAGCATTCTGCCAAGGCAATTCATCTAAGATCAGGGACTGCTTATGAAGGACCATCTATGCCACAAGAAGATGCTCCAGAGGGTGATAACAGGAAAGTTGTTGAAAAAGAAGCTCCTTTAGAGGTTGTGATTGAAGAAAGGAGCGAAGAAAAGGAAAGTGATGTTGATACAGGTGAACAGCAAAAGAAAGACAATCCCAAGCCAAGTGAGCTCTCTAAGGAGCCCGAGAGAGTGTACGTGCCTCCAGTTCCATTTCCATATAGGAGGGTAGAGAAGCATCTTGATAAACAGTTTGAACGATTCTTGAAGAACATAGGGAAACTTGAGATGAACATTCCTTTTCTTGATGCTATGGCCCAAGTGCCCAAGTATGCAAAGTTTTTGAAAGATCTCTTGACAAACAAGAAGAAGCTGGAGGAAGAAGTAATTAATCTACCGCATCAAGTGAGTGCACAGGTTCAGGGCAAGCTCCCTAGGAAGGAGAGAGACCCAGGGCCCTTCAATCTACCAGTTAAACTTGGTGATCTTGAGCCAAAGGGAGCCCTCGCAGATCTTGGGGCCTCCATCAGTGTAATGCCCTTATCCATAGCAAGAAGACTCATCTTTGATCTTAGGCCCTCAAGGAAAACAGTGCAGCTGGTTGATCGCGGTATTAAGATTCCTTGTGGCGAGCTTGAGGACATTCCGATTCAAGTGGGACACTTGGTGGTTCCTTGTGATTTCATTGTTATGGATATGGAGGAGGATCCTTATACTCCCCTTATTCTTGGAAGAGCGGCCTTGAAAACTTTGAATGCGGTGGTAAATTGCAAGGATGACACCATCTCTGTGGAAGTGGCAAATGAGAAAGTAGTCTTTCAGTTCTCCAAATGCATGAAAAAGCCAATGATGGAGCAAGTCTTCCGCATGCAAGTTGTTGATAGAGAGCTTGAAGAGATGTGTGGTACAAGAAGAAGAGATGATGCATTGATGGAAGTTTTGAATGATGATCCATTGATATTTTCTGATGATGCAAAGCAATTGAAGGTGATCCTAGATGAAGCCGAGATTTGTGACAAGGAAGATTGTGAATTTGAGGAATTCTGATGATGCAAGGAAGATTGTGAAGGAAGGATCGGCATTGGAGGAGTGTTCTAAGCCTCCTCCCGAGGTAATATTGAAACCCCTTCCCCCAAATTTAAAATATGAATTCCTTGATGATGATCACCATTGTCCTGTGATAGTGAACTCTAAGCTTGATGACCACTCTATTTCCAAATTGATTTCTGTTTTGAAAAAATATAGAGAGGTCATTGGGTACACTATTGATGATGTCAAGGGAATCAGTCCTTCCCTTACTATGCATAGGATTCACTTAGATGATGATCACTCCTCCTCCATTGAGCCCCAAAGACGTCTAAACCCAAACATGAAGAAGTGGTGAAGAACGAGATTCTCAAACTACTTAAGGCTGACATCATCTACTCCATTTCTGACAGTAGATGGGTTAGTCCCATTCATGTGGTTCCGAAGAAAGGAGGAGTGACCATGATCAAAGGAAGTGATGGGAAAATGATCCCTTCTCGTGCTACAACTGGTTGGAGAGTTTGCATTGACTATCGCAAACTAAACAAGGCTACGAGAAAAGATCATTTTCCCCTCCCATTTATCGATCAGATCCTTGAAAGATTAGCACATCATACATTTTTCTACTTTTTAGATGGTTACTCGGGGTTCTTTCAAATTCCCATTCACCCCGATGACCAAGAGAAAACAACCTTTACATGCCCATTTGGCACATTCGCCTACCGGCAAATGCCATTCGGTTTGTGTAATGCACCTTCAACTTTTCAAAGATGTATGATGGCAATCTTTTCTGACATGGTAGAAGAGTTTATGGAAATTTTCATGGATGATTTCAGTGTTGGAGGTTCGTCTTTTGACACATGTCTTGCTCACCTTGAGAAAGTTTTGAAACGGTGTCAAGAAACAAACCTTGTGCTAAATTGGGAAAAATGCCACTTTATGGTCCAAGAGGGAATTGTCTTGGGCCATTTGGTGTCGGCTAGAGGCATTGAGGTTGATCCGGCTAAGATCGATGTCATAAAGAATCTTCCTCCCCCGACCAATGTAAGGGGAGTGAGATCCTTTTTGGGTCATGCCGGGTTTTATCGACGCTTCATAAAAGGGTTTTCAACCATCGCCAAGCCCCTTACGGAGCTTTTGCAAAAAGATGTTGAATTCTCTTTCGATGAGCGCTGCCTTGAATCTTTCGAAAATCTGAAAAAAGCTTTAATTTCTGCTCCTGTTGTGCAAGCTCCTGATTGGAGCTTGCCATTTGAACTAATGTGTGATTCCAGTGATATAGCTATAGGTGCAGTTCTAGGACAGAGAAAAAGCGGGAAATCCTGTGTCATTCACTATGCGAGCAAAACTCTCGATGAAGCTCAAAGAAATTACACCACCACGGAAAAGGAGATGCTGGCTGTGGTATATGCATTTGATAAGTTCCGATCTTACCTGATGTGTTCTAGGGTGGTGGTGTATACCGATCATGCTGCGATCAAGCATTTGGTGGCAAAGAAGGATGCAAAACCCAAATTGATTCGATGGGTCCTCCTTCTACAAGAATTTGATTATGAGATCAAGGACAAGAAAGGGAGTGAAAACTGTGTGGCAGATCATCTTTCAAGATTGACTCCAAGTGCTGTAATAGGAGAAGACAACCTCCCATTTATCGATTCTAAGAAGGAGGAAACCTTGCTCTCGTTGATGGTTAAGGGTGCACCTTGGTTTGTAGACATTGCCAACTACTTGGCTTGTGGCATTATCCCCGAAAGGAAGAACTCAAGAGAAAGGAAACTGTTTTTCAAGGAAGCTAGCCATTACTATTGGGATGATCCTCTCTTGTTCAGGTTGTGCTCAGATGGTTTATATAGAAGATGCATCCCTGAATCTGAAATTCCTAATGTTCTTGCTCACTGTCATTCTTTTCCCACTGGTGGACATGCCGGTGTCATAAAAACTGCTGCTAAGATTCATGAAGCTGGATTCTTTTGGCCAACCCTTCACAAGGATGTCAATATATGTCAAGAGTTGTGATGCCTGTCAAAGGGTAGGGAACATTTCTAGGAGGCACGAATGCCGTTGAACAATATACTTGAATGCGAGGTATTCGACGTATGAGGAATCGATTTTATGGGCCCTTTTGTACCTTCTAATGGAAACCTCTACATTCTAGTTGCGATTGATTATGTCTCAAAGTGGGTGGAAGCCGTTTCATCTCCCACTAACAACCACAAAGTGGTAATGAAGTTGTTCAAGCACATCTTGTTTCCTAGATTTGGAGTGCCGAAGGTGGTAATTAGCGATGGGGGATCCCACTTCGCCAAGGATCAATTGAACAATATGCTAAGGAAGTATGGAGTTAATCACAAGGTGGGAACCCCTTACCATCCTCAATCACAAGGGTAAGTGGAAGTTGCAAACAGAGAAATCAAGGGGATTCTGCAAAAGGTGGTCAATGCGAGTAGAAAAGATTGGGCGTTCAAGCTTGATGATGCTCTATGGGCCTATAGAACCTCTTACAAGACCCCCATTGGCACTACCCCGTTTCGCCTTCTCTATGAAAAATCCTGCCACCTTCCCGTAGAGCTCGAACATAAGGCATGGTGGGCAATCCAGCAGCTTAATCTAGATGATGATCTTTCGAAGGAAAGGAGGTTGGCATAGCTCAGGGAGTTAGAGGAGTTGAGGTTAAATGCCTTTGAGAACTCCAAAATTTATAAAGAGCGTGTGAAGAGGTGGCACGACCAGAGGATAATCATGAATAGAGAGTTCAAAGTCGGGGATCGAGTCCTACAGTTCAACTCAAGAGCCAAGCTCTTCCCCGGAAAACTCAAGTCAAGATGGTCGGGCCCCTTTGAGGTGGTAGCGGTTTTTCCTTATGGCACCCTGGAGTTAAGAGGTTCAAGAGGAAGTTTCTTAGTGAATGGTCACCGGGTAAAATTGTACCATGAAGGTCTTGGACATGTTGTCGGAAGGATTGATGAAATTGCATTTGGTGAGCTGGACGGCTGGACCTTAAGGGTCGTGTTTGAATTCTTTGAGTACGTCAAGCTAATGACGTTAAAGAAGCGCTGCTTGGGAGGCAACCCAAGTCTCTAATCTGTCACCGTGGATCAATTAGTTTTATTTTGGGAGGCTTTGGAAGGAGTCATGATGCAATTCAATGCAATCTCCGAAAAGTCTCCGTTCGAAGTTGTATATAGTAGGATTTTGTGTGAGCATGTGCAATTTAGTAAGGAGAAAGAGTTTAAGAAAAAAAGAGAGTAAATTGTGAGATGCCTCAAACCCCCGTAAATAAATAAGCTTGGGGGAGAGTAAAAAAAAATATATAAAAAAAAAAGAGAAAAAAAAAAGGGAGAGTAAAAAAAAAGAGAGAGAGAAAAAGAAGAAAAAAAAGATAAATGGGAGTATGTAAATAAATAAAAGGTTATTGAGAATTAATAAGTGTGAAGTGTGTGTAAATTCAAAAGCAGAACAGAAGCATTGTGTAGCATCAGACCCTATTTGCTCGAACGAGCACATCATACGCTCGAACGAGCATTCAGTTCAGAAAAAGTCAGTAGCTTCAAGTAGCATTTGCTCGAACGAGCACCTTATTTTCTCGAACGAGCAAATCATTCAGCATAAGTCAGTGGCATCAGGAAGTAGGTGCTCGAACGAGCACACCAAACGCTCGAACGAGCACACAGATCAATAACATTCTGAGGCTTCAGGTACTAAGTGCTCGAACGAGCATTCATTCCGCTCGAACGAGCATCCCTGCCAGCAGCTTTCTGTCCCGGTTTTAAAACACGAAAGCAACCCTCCCAACCCCATTTCCTCACCCACGAAAATCTCTCTCTCTCTCTCTCTCTAAACCCTAGATCTCATCTTCCTCCTCAATCCCACACTCTCAAACCCTCAATTCTCACTCAAATCTCAAAACCAAACCTAAACATTCTCATTCTCCATCTAGTTTTTACATTCCTACTCCAAATTCCTCCATTTTTCCTCAACCTCACTCTCACTCACAAAGTTAGTAACAAAATTCACCATTCTTGGGGTACAATCTTCATCAACAACACTCAAGGAAAAGCAAAAGAGGTAAAAATTTCATAATTTGGGTTTCTAAGCAAATTTGAGGTATAATTTCTAAACCCTAATTTTTCTTCTCTTGCATTTTGCTTTTATGCTAAATCATTCATGAGTTGTTGTTGATTTTGGTTTATTTTGGTGACTATTGTTCCTATTTGTGTATTAAGAGTGAAATTGGTGCATTTCTAGCTGTTAATCACCAACTTTGAGGAATAATTTGGTTGTTGGTGTAGTGAAAATAACTTAGTTGAGACGTAGGGTTTGTCCTTTAAGAGGTTGTTTGTTCTAATTGTCTAAGTTTAGGTGAAGACCTTCTTTGTGCATTGCTAATTGAATCTTAAGTCTTCATGGCACCTAAAAAGTCTTCCAAAACCTCACACCCTAGCACCGCCTCCTCTTCCAAGGCCCCATGGAAGAGTTATGGAATTAAGCTCAGAAACAAGGAAGAGGGAGATCTTCCACAACCTTGCCAACAAAGAGCTAGTCTCGACCAAGTTCATTTGTAGAGAAACGACTACCGATCTAGGAATCACTCGCGACGTCGAGCTTCTAGCATCAAGGCTAGGGTGGGATGGCCCAAATGGCTTTATTTATAAAGCAAATGTTCGAACTTACCCACGCCTTGTGTTAGAATTTCTCTCTACTCTTCAAATTGAAGAGGAAGAAGGCGACGACGACAGCGACAGTGATTTAGAGAATGATGTCTCCATTTGTTTCCGTCTTTTCGGCCATGCCTTCCGCGTGTCCTACGAGGAGTTGAACAGGGCTTGGGGTTTTGACCCCAATAGCCCCCTCGAAGGATCGGCCGATGACGATGAAGATGACCCCTTCGACGCCTTCCGTGACCAGGATGTGTGGCTGCGTCTAACCAAATGCACCCCCTTCCAACTTAGGAAGGAGAAAACGTCGAAGTTAATCCACCCCGCCGTGCGATACATCCAAAACTTTGGATGTTCGCCATATATGGGCGAACTGAGTTGGGGAATGTCGTAGAGAAGGATATGAAACTTCTCTTCTTGTGTCTTCATGATAAAAAGTCCCCTTGCCCTATCAATATGGCGGAAGCTCTTATTAATGAATTCATTGCTTTAAGAAATCGGGACAAGCCCGAAAAAATTCTCATGGGCGGGATGATCACTTTTCTCGCCCATACCCTTTGCCCAACAGAGTCTTTAGATGATTTAGATTTTGTCGATGACGAGACCCTAATTAACATCCCCCTCTTGCAGACCTACCGAACAATTAATGTGACAAGAGGGGACATAGTCTACAAAGTTTTTTGACCGACCCTACTGCCGCCTACCCAACGTTCACGAAACTAATCTTTTGCGGCAGGTGGAGAACCCCTTCTTCATCCCTAGAACACTAGGGCCTGAAGAGGAGGGGGTTCGAGCACGTGAGGAAGAGAGACCTAGGTCTCCAGTGCATATTGCACAGCAGGCACCCAACGTTGGCAGGCAAGCCCATGATGCCTTTGACATGTCTTCTCTCCGCTCTTACTTTGATGAGCGTGAGAGTAGGGATGCCACCATGGCACACCAGCTTCGGGGCATCTATGCCCTGCACGTCAACCGGGGCGAAATTGCCCCGCCAGTCAACTACCCTTATGAACCTTACCAAGAGGGACCAGTTCCCGGGTGGTGCAACCGCCAACCCACATACCCCTATTGGCCCCCTCGGCCAAACGATGCAGGGTATGATTATCGAGTACCAGGGGGGTCTGATCCCAGCTCCGACCCCAACATCCCTCCATTCTATGGAGGAGTTACCCCTCCTGGTACTACGAGAGGGTGCCCCCATTTGACCAAGTCACCCATTGGGGGGCTAGTCCTGTGCCTACCCTCCAACTACACAAACTATAACTGGACACCATACACCAATGTTGAGCCTCCACCTCAGTGGACTGGCTACAACACCACTCCTTCTATGCCCCCATACTATGAGGATGAAGTCGGAGCCTCCGGTGCTATGGATGTCGGCTCTGATGACGAGTAATCCCCTTTGTCCCGCCCACCCCGTATCACCCATTGCATGCTCCGAGGACGGAGCATATTTTAAGCTTGGGGGCGTGATAATTTCATTCCTTTAGGGTTAGTCGTCTACTTTAGCGGTTGCTGGTTAGTTTTCTTTCTTTCTTATTGGGTTGGTGGTTCTCATTGGTAGTTGACCCTCGTGTGCCCGTTGTTGCCTCTCTGTGTTTTGGGTCGTTTTAAACTTTGTATCTAAAGCAATGATTTTCATGGTGGATGGTCATCCCTTGTGCTTGATTGTTATGTCATTTCTCTTCACGTAGTCGGTAGTGTAGTGCGTGATTGAGTTGTTTGTCAAGGTTTGGTGTTATGATGAGATTTTCTTATGCTTATTGCTGCGCCCTTTCAAGGG